>JAAGKR010003229.1:0-77978 GCA_011419295.1 Clarias macrocephalus
TTTTTTTTTTTTACATTTGACTCTTACACAATATTTTCCTGTTCTATTGTTACACATGATTAACATATTTTCATATTTGAATCTTACACATGATTCATTAATTAGGTTGAGGGTTTGGATTACTGATCAGAAGGTCCTAGGTCCAAACCCCAGCGCCATCGAGTTGCTGCTGGATAGAAGTCGAACTGGTTTAAGGCATCTTCCAAATGCTGTAAATGATTCATTTGTTTCCACATTTCATTTTAACACTATTCAATTAATTTTAAATTTGATCGCTACAACTGATTCAGTTATTATCAAAATTGATCTTTACAGATGATTTTTTTTTTTACATTTGATTCCTACATATGATTCCGTTACTTTCAAATATGATTCCCACGAATGATTCAAGTATTTTCTCACGTTATCCTTACACTTGATCAATTAGTTTTTACAGTTGATTCTTACACATGATTCACATATTTTTACAATTGACCCTTAATGAATTTTGACATTGGGTTCTTACATGATTCACTTATTCTTGTCAAAATATTAATGATTTATTTATTACAACAAATCAGATGCTGCTGATGGAACGATTGTTCCTACTGTAGCTATTAAGTGAGAACAGAGACTTTCATGTACACCATGTACATATAAATGTAGCTACAGTATAAATAGATGAAAAGTATGAAAGTATAAAAGTAGCGGAATTTTTTAATTAATAAATAACTGCTAAATTGCTGTGATATTATTAAATAATAAATAAATAAAAACTTGATTGTAGTGACACTAACTCTACACACTGCAACCAATAACACACTTCACCGCATTGATTAATTTCCCATAACAGCAGACCCCTGAGGTGGTTTATTCCTCACCTATTCACTATGATTTAAAGGAGCGGGGATTTGGTGATCTATATTTAACCCGGAATCCATCTGAGAGACGGATAAAAGGGGGACTGGTGCCAAATCATGGTCATCGGAGGCAGTAAGTCACTCCTAAACAGTGTGTAAAAGCGAAATGGCTCGGCTGAGGAGGGGGCTCGAGATCAAGGGTTAACGTTTCGATGGAGGGGGTAAAGAGGCAGCGAGTCAGAAAACGGGGAACTAAACAAACCTGTGATCTGGAACTTCCTAAGCACCCACTCAGGAGGGATTAATGAGGAGTACGCTGGTGTGAAATTACGTGCCCTTTCGAGTCTGGAAAATAGTCCTACTGGTGCATGACCTTGAAATGAGCTGAAACAAACTTCACCTGATCCACAATTAACGACGTTACACGCCGAGAATGACGAGGATGGAAGGACTGCGGGTGACAATAGATAGATAGATAGATGGTGAAGAATATGATGTTGTAAATCAGTGATATTTGAACACTCGATGTCTCTACCTAGAAAAAAGAGGGATTGCGGCTGAGGGAAACGCTCGCCCCCTTCTCCGTCAGCCTTTGTCGTCTGGTGGCCGCCTTCAATCTTTGTGTAAATTCTCCGTCTGATGAAATGTGCTTAAAAAGATGAATTGGGATCGGAGGAGCTGTCCTGACATGATTATGAAGGATTCATCGGGAGCCATCTGCCATCGTTATGAAAGGAGGGGGGTGAGGATGGGTTAGTGGAGAGAGCGCACCGAGACAGCAGACCTTCTGTTCAGCAGCCATGCCACTAGCACACAATAGACATGCAGAATTGATTTAAAAATAAAAATAAAAAAGTGAAAAGATGCAGAAATAATATTAAAGATGTAGATGTGATACTGTGCGCACTGAGCTCACTTCATCTCAAATTTACATTGCTTTGCTGGGAGAAGTACCAATAGGAGCGGGTATATACCCTCTACCCTATCGCATCACGTTCACACATCAGCTGGAGAAATGTCGGCAGCAGATGGGGGCCGTTGCTCATCAAAGCGTCCAGTTGTCATTAAAAAAAAAAAAAGAAGAAGAAGAAGAAACCGGAAATGCAGCCAGGACGCTCTCGACACGGACATCAGCATCGTGTGCGAATCTCCGGCATTGTTTTCCTCGCACAATGCTTCGTGTAGGTGGGAGTTTGGTTGCTTGGTGCTTGGTGTAGCTCAGGCCAAAAAGGATTCATCACACACAGGGTGTATTGTATCACACGAACACATTACGCAACAGAACGGCTCAAGGAGGAATTTTTAGGTCTTCTTTGTTTAATCTAATAATAATGATAACATAATAAAAAAATACACACATTGTAATATAGATTACACATTATGTAGTTTCATTTAAATTGATTGAAATCAGAGGTCCATTTTGCATCAACAAGTTACAAACCATGTGCACCTGAGTGCAAAAGTTAGCAGCCCTCGTGTTTTTCGGATTTCACCCAACAGTGAATGTAAATCAATGATCTTTTTTGTTTGTTTGTTTCATTTGTATACAAAACAAAATATACAAAATTTGCTCACATCTACAAGATGACAGTTTTGACATGACGTCTGTCCTTCTCAAGACCCGGTGCCTGATCTGATCAAAGAGATATATTTAGATATTACACTAGAGAGGATCCACAAGCTGTTTACTGATGCAGAAAAATAAGTTCATATGCATAGGTATAATGACTGCGTGTTTTTTTTTCTTTTCTTTTCTATTCATATATCTTATTCTTGTTTTATTGATTATATTATGTCTTAGATTATTGGACTATTTTTGTGCCATAAATTAAATTTCTGTTTTCTTCATTTTGTTCAAAGGGTATACAAACTTTTGCACGTGACTGTAAATATACTGTATTGTAAAGTTACAGCAGGTCCAATTATGTGTGTGAAATGACTTTTAAAGGTATTTCCACATTTCTCATGATTCTCATCATCTCATGATGATGGAAAGAAAAAAAAACATTAAAAACATTTGTAAACTCGCTTTGCTTTTGGCTTTCCGCTGATGCAAACGAGTACTGAACGGCTCCCGGACGTACGCGCAACTTAGCCGCCATTCGGTTCGGCTCGGTTCAGTCACTCGTATGCCGAGACAAATTTCTTGCAAACTTTCAGTTCGTATGCCGAGGTACGTCTTCCTTTGATTCTTAGACACGATTCGTTTATTTTCGCACGGTGTCTCTTACACAAGATTCATGTTTTTATTGTTATTTTTTTCAAATAATTATTTTTTTCCAATTGAATCTATTTTTCACACGATCAAATGACGCCACATGAGTCCGCTTGCTATAATATGTTAAGCAGGTTTAGATCCACTGTTATAATTTTCTTTACACATGTGACCACTTTACGCCTTTTCCATAAAAGTGTTGCTCCGAATCGGACTAAAACATGTCTCTTTTTTGCTTTCTCATTCCTGAGCAAATTCCAGGTCAAGAGTTCTCAGAAGTCACACTGCGCCGTATTTCTCCTCAGACAGTCGCTGCGTCCGCACCCGGCGGTGTCCGGCGAGATCAGCCGAGCTGCACCGTGATCCCCGTAACCTCGGTCAGAAATCTCAGCGCCGCTGCTAACATCTTTATGACAGGCCGTTACAAAGACGAACCCGGCGAGAGGTTGTGTGAAATAATCCCAGACGATCCGCAGAGGAACTCCCGTCGCCCCTGCCGCTTCCACCCAGCGCCGGTTTCATTCCCCTCTATTACAATCCTGCCATCACTTCCCATTCCAGGTCAAAGTTATGGTGCTTAATTATATGCCGGCTGCTCTCGCTTTCTAATAACCTGTCATTTGGGGCGAATTTGAATGTCACACCATATTGTAGAGGCGTAATGGTGTCCGGCAGATCCACTGATGGGACATTTTAGGACAATTATTGCAGAATATTCAAATCGCAGGTGGGATATTGAGCTCTCTTTCTCACATTCCTCTCTCTCTCTCTCTCTCTCTCTCTCTCTCTCTCTCTCTCTCACACACACTCGCTTTCTCACATACACATCTTGACCCTGCACTCGACGTTGACAAAATGAACGTCCCCGCTCACTGAAACAGTTCTAACTGCAGCCTGAACGTTTTTATTATCCTCCCTAATCCACATACCAGATATTTCATCAGCGGGGGAAGATATGCATATCATGAATTATTTTGACACCGGGACCTTTTCATTTTCACCAGAGATATTTCATCTCGCCAATCAGGGTCTGAGATGTGTCGGATGAAGGCCATGTCGACCACCGCCACCTGCACCACCATCATCCCACCCCCTATCCACACCACCATCCCACCAAATTATCTGGGAGCTGTAATGACATAAAGCCACTATTCCCATCAGCTCCTGTGCTCACGCATTTTTACTAATTCAGCCATAGATATAGCATACAGTAAGTATTCACCCACTAGAGCTACCCCACTTTTCTAGTGCTACAACCCGGAAATGACTAACCCCAGCTTTACATGGTCACGGACCTTTAACGAATCATCTCCTCTACACATGTTTGTTCTATATTCATTCCATTTTTTCATCATTTATTTAATGTCACTCCATGGAATGTTCAAAATTTCGTGATTTGCTCATGACTGTACATCCACGTCAAACTCCTGGCCTCCAGATCCACCAGGATAAGCAGTTACACTCAGAAGACAAATGAATGAATGAATGTTCATGAAATATTCATATGATATTACATACATAATTTATTTTATTTAAAACCATTAACAATTACTTTAATTAATAGAGCCTTTAAGGATTAAATCATCCTTAACTCTACTTATGATTACCTGACACTGAAAAGTGCACCATGGTTTCTTTTATAAAATGTGATTTCTGCATGGCTTTGGAGGTTGAAGGGATTTTCCACATGTGCCACAGCATATTTATCCTATTAATTTAAATTAATGGTTATACCATTTTTAAGGATTTGTAGCATTTTGTTTAAGATAGTGCTAGGTGGAGGATGGTTTTGGGTGTTGTAGGGTGCCAATACTTTTGACGCAAACGTTTCACTGGAAAAAAAAAAAAAAGCCAATATCAACAGAACAGCAAAGTTCTTATGAGTTTATGAGACATTAATTATATTCCCAGGACAAAGTTCAACAATTGGTTGAATAAATTTTTGTATGTAATACCACGATTTGTTTCATACATTTCTTCCTTTTTTAGGGTGCAATAATTATAGAGTGCACTGGAAACACACACTTTCAGAGCATTCCATACTGTGTATTTACTGTATATGTGAACATTGTCCATACTGTACACCCCAGCACATTTGGTTCTGTAGGGTGCCAATACTTTTGATGCAAACATTTCACGGGGAAAAAAAGCTATAACAATCGGCAAAATTCTTATGAAATTATGACATGTTAATTCTTTTTCCAGGACAAAGTTCAGCAATTGTTCGAATACATTTTCATATTTAATACAACTACAGTATGTATTTAATATAATCTTTATTGGGGGGCAAAAATTAGAGGGCACACATTTTGAAAGTACTCTATACTGTGTATATATGCAAAATCATTTCCATACATTCCAGGACACTGGTTCCCAAACACAGCTGGGTGGCAGGAGATTTTATTTGGGTCGCAGTTTATGTCTGCAGTACACCTTTCAGTCACAGGGGGAGCTAGTTAGTTTTCTATCACTGTCATGTTTTCTGTTTTAATTCTACCTGAAGTTACAATGAAAGCATAGCTTAGTTGTACAGGCTATGGTTCAGAAGGTCCCAGGTCCCAAATCCCACGACTGCCAAGTTGTCCCCGTTGGGCCCTTGAGCGAGGCCCTTAACCCTCAACTGCTCACATTTATAATGAAATACAAATATATAAGTCGCTCTGGATAAGGGTGTCTGCTAAATGTAACAGAGAGGAAATAAAATGAATACATGAAGTGTGAAATCCTCATATGAATGCATTTAATTGGTATCATTTGTACGCATGAATATGAAGTTGTGATTTAACGTATGTATCTCAGAAATGTTTGCCATTGAAGGTAAAAATGTGATGTGTGAATGGCAATAAAAGTGATCAGTAACCATCATCTATGCACCTCTACACTTTTCTCATGACGCCTATTGTAAATTGCATCATGGTTGTTTGTCATTTTTAAGAAATCAGTCCTCCCTAGAAAAAATAAAAAAAAGTCTGGAAAGAACTGCTCTAGCAACTTTGTTATTTAGCTTGTTTTAATCAGGTTTGTCCTGTCTCGAGTCCTGCATCACGATTTTCGTCTCCATGTCCTACGAGTTTCTCACTTCCCTGGGGTCGACCCTACATTTAGCGTGACTTAAAGACCCTGTCGCTCCCTACAGAACCTCCACCCCTCCTCAGAGTTCCATCATCCCAAACGATAAAGAAAAATGTTTCAATTAAACCTCTACCCGGCTCCGGCGCCGAAGACTGATTGCATCCGATCTGGCCACTTTTACGTCCTCGAAAGTTATTTGACGTAAATTACAGGTGTCACATCATTTCTCCGGTGCACACTGGATGTAATTTACTGGCTGAGAGTCGCAGCTCGAATAAAATCGTGCAGCCGCCCTCTCTCAGGACGAGACGCACATCTCTCTCTCTCTCTCTCTCTCTCTCTCTCTCTCTCTCTGATATCAGCCCTGAAGATTAACCATGCAAATACACATGACACATTCATGCACAAACATACAAGGCTGAGCGATATCTCAGAGAGCCAGCCTGGGACAGCCTTGGTCCTTATCTGTTCATCTAGACTCAAGAAAAATTCAAGATGTACGTAAGCAACAACACATTGTGGTGTACCGTTATAGGAAAATAATCAACATGGATTCGCAATTGATTCGTATCTTCTAAAAGCACGTCCGGAAGTGTTTTATTCCTATTATACTGCAGCGACCACAAACTCTACTCATTCAGAAATCTCAGCTTGTCTATTTCCATACATTTTATGAAAGAAAAAAAAAAAACAGAATCAATGTCACATTCGATAAAACTTCTTACACATCTTCATTACTTTGTTAAGTATCAGCACATGACCGACTGTTTGCCGTACACGTCCCTGTTAATGAGCCGTTGCCATAGAAACGTTCAAAATTTTTTTTACTAAACGCAACATGGAGCATTATGAGCCGGACTGGTGTTGTCGGATCGAGAGGACGGTTTGTTTCTAAGCGGTGCTCAGAGACTCTTTGGAGGAACGAGAGTAGACGTGTGGAACAGGACGACGGGGAACCTTCTAATGAGCGAGCCGAATGAACACTGGCTCCATTGTGAGCGCTGCCGTATCGATATTTTTCAACATTCCTCATTTATTCTCTCTCGTTAACGCTAAACTATATTCACACATCTGAGTGCAAAAGTTTGTATTCCCCATGGGTTTTTTTTTAAAATGGGAATGAGGAAATATAAATAAATATTTTTTACAACTTTACTTGAAAACAAAAAGAATACCAAAGTGTCCAAAATGCCAAAAACAAGAAAATGTTAACCGAGAAACTAAATGTTTTTTAAATGTTGCCTGTGTGATTTCATTCAGCTTTCATGAAAAATGTCAGGATGAGCGAGTGACAGGGTAGTGAGCGACACATTTTGGGGATCGACCAAGTCAGTGATCTAAAAGACTGTAGAGGAACTATAATTCTAGGAGTTATTAAATATATATATATATATATATATATATATATATATATATATATATATATATATATATATATATATATATAATCTCATTTGCTACATGAACAAACAGAATTGCAAAACAACCCTAGACCTCATGACTGTCTTCATGTTCCAATAAACTCACATAGACACCTCACCAGCCCCCAAGGGAGACAAGGGATGAAATTCAAAATTGTGTCCAAACTTTTGACTACTAAATATGATACAAACATATATGTTCACTATACAGGATGGTCAAAATCATGCAGACATAGTTAAACGTCATTGGCCTTGTTGAGCATCCTATTGCAGAAAAACTCCCCCCTTTGCTTTTATAACAGCCTCTACTTTTCCACTGCCTTGGGAAGTCCTTTCATTAGATTTTGGCATGTTGCTTGGGGATGTGTGCCCATTCAAACACAAAAGCATCAATGACGCCAGGCACTGAAGAAGACCTGGCAAGCGATCAGGGTTCATCCCAAAGGCATTCAGTGGGGTTGAGGTCAAAGCTCTGTGCAAAAACCTTGAAGGCTTCAAAACTGACCTTGGGGGAATAGGGTTGGGCTAGGCCCCTTAGTCCTAGTAAAGGAGCACACACTGTAGTCATTTTAGTTGAAGTCATTAACTTCGACTTTGTGGCATAAGTTTGGAGACAGACCAAATATGTGGGTCTTGGTCAATTATCCACATACATCTGGCTTCATAGTGTATATGAAAAAGACATATATTTAGAAGATTATATATATATGACAAAGGCATATACAATATGTAGAGGACAAAGAATCATATGTAAAATACAAAAGCCTATATGTAAATAACAAAGTCTGTATAGAGATGACAGAAAAGTGTGAAGAAATAGAAGATAAAAAGCAAGAAAATATGACACTGATTAGTAGTGGGCTTAAATCTCATAGCTTAATTGTAGACAGAACAGTGATGAAGTTAGAAAATTTCTGTTCAGATTTCCCTGTTGTCAGGGTCACAGTGATATAAATATTAGCATCTCTGCAGCCCTAAGCTACGACGTTGTTCATAGAGCACCAGCTATGCACTCATTAACTCCTAAATGACTCCAAGCTGTACTTGAAGCTGGTATATGCATTATATATTATTTTCCAAATATGTACATATTCATTTTTTAATGCACCAGTCTCCACTGAATAGTTATTTAGCCCCCAGACGACTGCTGATATTACAAAACCACCTAATTCTGGTCAAATGTTTTTGTAATTACTTTTTCCATTGTCTAAAAGAAAAAAAAAGGTTTAATCGTATTATTGCCATTACTCCTTTAGAGTTCATTAGGCAGGGAATTTATTATTCCTAAGAATGGGTAATGAGTTTGTAGTTTATTTTAATGTTTATTTTACGACTAAATCTTACTCAGCCACTAAAATTAGATTTTTGCTTGTCTTTACACTGTTACACTGGGATGTGATGGGTGTGGTGCCTTTTACTGTAAAAGCATATCCTAGTTTATTTTCATCCCGCTGTTCAATTTATATAAGCTTATCCATGTTCGAAAGACTGTGAAATTGATATTTCTGACCTTTGCAAATCCTGGAATGAATATCAGCATCTGAAGTATTGGCCTTACTACAATTACGCAATACAAGAGAACGTTCTAAGATTACAGAGTAAAAAAAGCAAGGAAGAGAAGCATGGAAGCCAGATTAGACAATGAGCGCATAGATGCACATATATGCATACTGACGAGAACCCTTCACATAAATCACCCCCAACCACACATGTAGTGAAGAAATGGATGTACAAACAACATGAAAAGGTAAACTTACGAGGGTTTGTATGCTCAACAGAAACCTTTTTATCTGTTTGAAAGAAAATAAAGGAAAATGAACAAGAAAAAAATGGGTCATGCAGTCAGAATGAAAATACTTAATGAAAATGAGACAACAAACAAAATGAATGCAAAATGATAACACATTTAGTAAATAAATCATCAGCAGCACATCTGACAGAGCAAGCTGAAATTAAAGTTGAACATGCATAAACTGTGAAGGAATCAGTGAGTAAATGAAACAGTGAGTGAGTGTGTGGGCTGCATTATTAATGACAGCGCCTGCATGTTCAGCAGGGCTCTGTAGTATAAAACTGGCTTGTCCACTGCACACTGACTATCAGAATAAATCTGCTTCAATCCCTCAGTGTTCACAAGTTAAGCACCTTGCCGCCTAAAATATAGGCATTTATCCGATTCACCATCTGCGCTCTAAGTTTCAGAAGTAAGCATAATCAACTCCAACACAAACACCTACACAGTGCTACTGCTATATCAAGTAAGAAGATATGCCCTTGCAACACCAATGTACTGTATTTTCACAAATGGTGTTCAGATGAACATCCACAATGATCTTCAAATGTAAACGAGGCTAAGAAAGGCACTATGAAATGTGTAGCTATAAAATTTAGTAAATAAATATTTGGTGAATTAACAGGGGGGAAAAGTTATGTGGTGTAATCAAGTAGCATTTTTACATGCCAAATAAACTCCCCCATGCAGGACGTCGTGTGTGTGCGCCTTTGTATGTACAGTATGTTTTTGACAGAAGTAGTGGGCAGAAATACTGAACAGACAGTGATGTCTGTACTGAATTGCAGCTCAATATTTTAACCTGCAGCTCTACTGTATGAGTGCATTCTATGAATTGTGTCAAAATTCCAGCTTATCAGTCTATTTCTAAACGCCAGTGTGATTTAGTAATAAAAATCTCATAGGAACGACTAACTTTATATTTTCCGCTCACACTATGTGATCTCATGTTTATAATAAACTGTCAGTAGAGATATTTGCACATTATTTTTACTACCCAGTGAATGGAACCTATGAAACATATTATAGAACGTATGAAATGTGACAGTAATGGCCACAATAAAATGAAATGCATGGTGGAGCAGTTGGGACACTTTGCTTCTAGTGTACATGATTGGTCCCTGTTCCTGTATTAAATGTTTAAAGGACTTGTTCTAAAGTTTATTGAATATGTATGATCTCTCTTAAATCCCCCAAGCTTTCAGAATTTAAATACCGCTCCCATAAATGTTTAATTCAATTATTT
Organism: Clarias macrocephalus; assembly: GCA_011419295.1. Classification (NCBI taxonomy): domain Eukaryota; kingdom Metazoa; phylum Chordata; class Actinopteri; order Siluriformes; family Clariidae; genus Clarias; species Clarias macrocephalus. The sequence goes on from JAAGKR010003229.1 coordinate 10,586, forward strand.
GTGCACATTTGTAGTGTGAATGACATTTGGCCTTCTTGGTTAATGGAACGGAGTCATGCAATATTGTAGTGCATAGAAAAAGTTAGTTAAATGGCCGATGTTATATTAGGTTTTTATTGACTCTGATGCAATAAATGCACCTGTGATGAACGATTTATTTATTTATCTAATTTGAATCTAACTCTGTGAAAATATTACAATGCTTAAAATGTTACCACTTGTTTAATCTGAAAAGAAGTTCTATTTCATTTGGTTATAAACTATGTTAAATATAATATTATATAATTAGGGTTATATTATTAGTTGAATTACTTACTGGAGGGGTAAGCAGCAAAGCTATTATTATTTAACTGTATTAAACACATACTGTAGGGCATACTAGACAATTATACTGGAAAGCATACAGTATATACGAACATTAAATGTGGAAAAAGTCTCTTTTCTGTTGATTTAAAATCTTAAAGGGACTGTTCAAATTTTTTACAGTCTGCCTTGAATCAAAGCTAAGGTGACTATAAGTACCATACATCTTGGTCGTTATAAATTTTCCTGCTCTGTACACAACCATGAAATTTGTCATCCGGAACGTGAGCACAATGTAAGCAATCGGGCTCAAATTCCACAGCCATTCGTTCTGTGAAAACATGCATTCCATAGTACAGCTGAGACCCCTATGAAGCCTCGGCAGCCTCCCTGAGATAAACTGAGTGGGTATCTTTTAAATTATGGTGTATTTAGTACAAATATAACTTTTCTTTCACTGGAACTAACCATACGGCTATTTTGAGGAACAGAATAAGTTATATCATTCCATCCCTAGACTGGGCTACAGACCCTGATGCACTGCCTCAAGTTATTTCTTTCACCAGAAGCAGCCATACGGCTCACAAAGCTGGTGAAAATTTGGTATTTTAGATTTGTGCATGGGGATTTTAGCACTGTGGACAAAAATAGCACACCTTAAAAAAAGTGATGCATTAAATCACAGTATTTCAGGTACAGTTAATTTGGTTGTCCTGCAGTTTAAAATCCCTTCCAAACCACACTACTGTGAGCTGAAAAGATCACAGTAATCGTGATTATCAAAAACATGGTCAAACATCCGGGGCTGCACTAATCATGGCGGTCTGGTGCAGGATTCCCTAAACATGCAGCCTGTACTTGTGTTTATAATGATGATATATAATGATAATATAATTTACACTGAAACCACCATTCTGGCTGAGAGCAGTCTCAGTCTGCTTTCAAGGAGCACGCTGGGGTTCAGGTGTCAGAGGATGCATGATGGGTAACACAACAGTGTCAGGGTCTAGAGCGATGTATAACACATGTCAGAAATGTGTCTTTTAAAAAACAAATAGCACCCATTTACATCACTCACCAAACACAACTCTCTGCTTAGTGGGTGAGGAGTTCCGGGTCCTTCCTGTCTCCACAATTCACTGCCATTTATAGCTGTTTCACTCACTGTACTTCATTTCATTTGTATATGGTTAGCTGTTCATGGTGATTTACATCTCCTGGTGGCACATAGCACTGATCTCAAAATGCCAGACCTCTGTTCTGTAAAGCCCACTTTCCCTTTAACACAGATCTTTTTCGCCTTTTGAACAACAGTACACCTCTTCGACTGCCAGTTTACAAGCAAAAACAACAGCAACTCTCTATATTCAGTCCCTGTGCCTTTTAGGCAGAATGCCTAAGTGTAATGAAAGCGCAATATTCCCGCCTTGTACAGGCTGTGTGAAAGGATCTACTGAGGCATGTTAGTGTATTGTGGTGCACATTCTTCAAAAAGCATGTTTCACTATAAAGATTTATTTTATTGCCTTTGTTATTCGTTAAATGTATTTTTCTTCTTTTCCATCTATTACCTCTTTTCCAAGGGGAGACAAATACATTCACTGCAACAAAAAAAAAACCTGAGGTAAAAAATAAATGGCCCATGGCATGGTACCTATACTGTATGAGGCCCAGTGGTTGGAAACATCTGCTCGACTGAATATGACAAAGTTGCAGTTGGCAAACTGTCGAAGAAATCCTACACAGAACTCTTTACACTCTCTGCTGCATAATTAGCTCGATTGCTAAGGGACTGTTAAGACTTGGCAGGAAGTATAGTGTGTCTGCAACACTATTGGTATCTATTCTTTGAACATGATCATTCCCTACATATGAAACGTTTACAATACATAGAAAAAAAGTGGCCAGTCAAAGTATGGAAAGCATCAGGGCATATAAAGACATTTAAATTCCTGGGACCAGGTAAAGAATTGTCAAATAAAATTCTAAACCTGAAAGAATAGACATGAACCTCTTTTCTGAAGGAAAAACAAAAACAAAAAACGGTCAGCATAAAATCATTAATGATGTAATTATTTTGAAGTAAAAAAAAAAACGCATAGTTGAAATCACAGCTATGTTTAATATTGAAACTAAGAGCGTTTGCACACACAATGCAATGAGAGCTCAAAGGACTGGGATTAAACAGCTGTTACACTTATAAGTGAGAATAAGTTTAAAAAATGCTTCCATTTGCTAGGGAGCATAAAGAGCAATGGGTGTGTGAGTGTAAGAAGGGAAGCACATGAAACAATGTACTCATCATGCATAGTGGCCACTGTACAAGCCTCTTGAGTGTTATGATCTGATTTTGCTTCTGTTGCAGAGGTCTAGACTCAGCAATGTTATGTGGCAATAAAATGAAGTGAGCTGATGACTTGAATGTACTGAATGACCAAGATATCACATGAATGGATTTCTTTTCTTCCATAATGGCACAAGTGCGTTCTGGAAGCATTGTGCCCTGTGATCAAGCTAAAGATGGTTGACCAAAATAGTTTGTCTCCCCTAAAAATCGTGTGACTTACAGCGAGCACACAGTCCCTCAGTGCAGTTCTTGCTCTCCATCATGCTGCCGCTGCAGTGACGTCCTCCGTTACGTGGGGGAGGATCCTGGCACTCGCGGCTGCGGTAATGAGTGCACTCGGTTCCACACGCTGACCACTTAGCCCACTCTGTCCAGCCTCCATCCACTAGGGGGCAACACACAGTAATAAGCACACGACATATCTTACACTATCTCACAACAATGATTTCATGAAGACTCTGGAGACTTGTGTAATTGTGTAGGTGTGAGTATGATTATATAGTGCTTTTGTGTATATAAGTGAGTCAGTGATTGACAAGTGTCAGTCCGTTTCACCTGGACAGAGGGTGGTGCAGGTGACTCTTTGAAAGGGAGAGCCCTCGCAAAAAGCACCTCCATTAAGTGGTGCCGGATTGGTGCAACTACGTGTCCGTCGCTGCCAGCCCCGCCCACAACGTGCATTACACTCTGACCACTCTGTCCAGGATGACCAGCCTCCACTCACTGAGGAAGAACATGCACGCACAGACACACACACACACACACACACGCATACACACACACATTATGAGGCATGCAATGATGGAACCTTCTAGATTCACTCAGACTTCCTGTCAAAACAGCAGCTGGTGTGGCATTGTGCTGTGAGGCGAATGGTCCAAGTTAACCATGGTAATTGGACAGGGAATGAAACACGGTCTCTTTCCACACCATAAATTTGAGTCATATGTGTCTATTAGAGTTTGACGTACTGTCAAAAAAGTCTCTAGAAGTTGAAACATTTTTCGAAATATAAATAACACTACTGTAATTAATACAACAGTCAAGCAACAAGCAAATTCTCAGCTTAGTGGTAATTTATACGTTGTTTCTAATAATGACCACATATGACTAAATTGACAAAACTGACATGTGGAACTTTTTTTACATTTTTAGAAGCAAGATTATTTGGTTCATTACCATAGACGATGAGTGTAGCAGTGCTGCTGCGTCGCTTGGCAACCACATTTCGGGCCACACATGTGTAGTTAGCAGTGTCAGAAAGACGTGCTTGCTTGATAATGAGGTCATGGTCGATGGTTATAAGGAAGTTCGAGTCCTGTACAGGATCAACAAGCTCCTCATTCTTCAGCCATTCTACCTGTGGAATTATGGGGAAAAAAAGCTACAATTTACTTAAAAATAGTATATTGAATATGTCCATAGAAGACATGTGTCACCTGCCCACTGAATGTGCTATTTCTAAAAATGAAATAGCTAGTGCACATCTATGCTTCATAATGAAGGTTCTGTGAAGGTTTGGTCAAATTCCTACGAAAGCTTTAGGAGAAGTTGCAGATAGAGAAAAAGTATGACGATGACAGATGAAGGATGACGATGATATGAGATGATGGATGTTGATTCCTATGTGTCACTTCTCTAGCAGGTGGCAATAAAATAGCTAGTACACATCTATAGTATTATACCACATCTATACAAGCCAGTTGTCCAAGACAGTGCATTCACTACATTAGTTATACATGTACTGTAAAATATAGCAATCATATCCTGCACCGCTTCTTATTGAAGAAGGTCCAATAAAGTAGCAAAAAGCAATAGTTATTTTACGGAACTCACACAACAATATATAAGTGTCATCTTATGGTGTTATTCGGTATTATCATGTAGCCATATGACTAAACCACTGACTGTTACAGTATATTGGACAGAATTAGAGAAATGTTTAAAAAAGCTAAACGACTAATGCACAGCGATGCTTTCTGAAAAAGGTACTGTGCAATTTCATGCATCCCATTCCAGGTTTGGTTTAGAAAGAGTTGTGGATAGCAGATTTGACCCTCCCCCTTTTGTTTAAGCTTAAAATGTATTTTTTTTTTCTCACAAAAAAATTATTAGAAAATTAAATAGCTAACGCACATCTATGTTTAATAATCAGGATTCTTCAAAGGTTTGGTCAAATTCCCATGAATGGTTTAAAAAGAAAAAATGGAGGAAAAGTGTGACGCCGCTGAAGTGAGATGGTGGATAGTGATCCCTTACTTCGCAGGAAGGTGAAAGAGAATCGTGCATTCTAAAAATAACTTAAAACTCAATCATTACACTTTGTATTATTTATTGAATTGCTGAAAAATGTCTGTTATAACTTATTGTACAAGTCTGTTTGATTGTCAGCAACTGCAAACACACCTCAAAGCTACATCAGAAGTATTTGAAGAGGTACTGTAGGAGACACTGCTGTGCTGAACTGTACGGCTTAACCAGTCCGAAAAAATAAACCAATAAAACCAGCTGGACTGAAAGATTTAAAAGAGGTGTTGAACAAACGTCAAAATCCTCTGCAAAGAACAGCCAGAGGTGCAGCAGAGTATCTCTAGAAATGATGCCTGAAAAATGATGGTTTGTATAGCGAGTGTGTTCACAATAGGTTGCTGCTGTTAAAGTTTTAGTTTCGTTAAAACCTACACAAAGTGCATTTTTATAACAGCACAGTCTGGAGTGTGTTATTCTACTTCTACTACACCAAGTTACCAACAAATATAATGTTTAATTTATTAACGAATCACATAACTAACATTTTTGGCTTATAATTAAATTGAATACTCTGGAACAGCTAAGAGATAAGTTAGTTCCTGTTCTGAAATGCATTATAGCCATGATAAACAGTCATTCCCACTATACTCTCTTTCTCTCTCGACGTAAAAAAAAAGCAGCTTGTAATTTTACCAAAAGGTGTAACATTCTACCGTGAGGTGTAGACTAAACGGGAAGATTTTGACTGTTGCTTTTGTTTGCTGAGTTTTCATATTTTTCAACTTATAGAACGCTCCTTCCATACATATTCAGTTGATTTCTTTTTTAAAAAAATCACCAGATTAAAACACTGATTAAACATTTTTTCATCTGTTTATTATTAGTCTTAGACCATAAGAATCATCCAACTATGCAATACCCTGTCTGTAAGCTGCTACTATAGAAACAACAACATATTTGACATTTCCAAGCACATTATTATAAACCCATTATTCATGTTGCAGCCAGAAATATTGTCCAAGCCATACTGTTATACAGTACAAAAATAATGCACACTTTCTGACCAATCAGATTCAATCTCAATCGTACCACCTTTGCTGTGGTATGAAGGTAGGAAAGTATTGCAAACCACTAATCCTCTTTTAACAGACAGCATATAATAGAGCAGACTGCGTGAACACTGTACTCAGTTTGGCTAGGTTATTTCATCTGTGAGTCTAAGGTACTTGAAACATTTTGGAGGTATGTTTCAATATTACGGTATTATGTTGTGTGCTGTGAGCTGCACACCAAGCAGAATAACAGGAGCCGGAGACACTGAAAGAATCCAAATGAGAGAGGAAATGAACACATGCAGGAAAAAGATGAGGAAAAGGAATCAAGTTAATGTACCTCAGCAGGTGGGATCCCTTCTGGTGGGCGGCACTGCAGCAGAACTTCCTGTTCCAGACGCACCTCCCTGCCGAGTGGCTCCTGCTCAAAGTTTTTCCTGAGGTCTGCACAGTATGACAGGTGGTGAGAGAAGCTTTTAAGAACACTAGCCAACAAATAAGCTAAAAGGTTCTCCAAACTTCTGTTGTTTTTTCTGTTTAAGTCAATATTGCTTGATTTAAAATACATCACTGCAGGATAAGTGCATGTTACAATCAGACTTACATGCAATGCGAACATAGGCGCGGCGGCTCTTGGTGGTACCCGCGGAGCTCCAGGCTACACACTGGCACCAGTAATCTTCCAAACCAAAAAGCTCCTCAACCTGAACCCTGGACACTGAAATGTCTACCTCACGCACCACCAGACCTGAAGCACAGCCACACGTATTAACCAGTATAATAAAGGCCAACAATAAAAACGATCTTGTTTTGTTGTTTATACTAAATGGCACTTTCTAAAACTGTTTTGACAATTATTATAAATGTCAAATCCATCCATTCCTCATTCACACCAATTATCCTCTGTATACTGTAGACGTACAGGGTCTGGAGCATATCTCAGGTACTGTGAGTCAGGGCTAAAGGCAAAGCATAGCCTGTATGGGGAGCCAACCCTTTGCAAGAAACAAGCACACACACACACACACACAGTGGCACACGTTGGGCAATTGGGAAATGTCAGTCAGTCAAAAAAAATGTATGTCTTTAGACTGTGGGAGGAAACCAGAGCACGTGGAAGGTGCACATGGAAACTCCACACCCACAGACCGAATGTCAGATTATAACCCCCAACCGTGCACGAGACGACAGTGCTAACCACTATGTCACAATGCCCCCAAGGTGTACAACAAATATTTAAAAATAGATGGAAATCATATAAACTGAACACATTCTTTTCTCAACAAACACTCACTTCTTTCTTCTGGGAAACTAAGAAGGGTTTTATATGGCTTCCTGCTTTCATACAGTTCCTTATATATGCATAATAGCATATGATTGCCTCTTATATTTTATGATAAGGATTAACGAGCTGAAATCCAATACTCCTTAGTGACTATTTTCAAACATTGACTATTTGTCATCTTGTCATTCTTCTTCTTCTTATTATTATTATGACGACGACATGGTGGCATAGTGGCTAGCAGTGTGGCCTTGCACCTCCGAGGTTGGGGTTTGATTCCTTGGGTCTGTGTGCATGTTCTCCGCGTGCTTGGAGTGTTTCCTCTGGGTACTTGGGTTTCCTTCCACAGTCCAAAGATATGCAGATATTTGCCCATAGTGTGTGAGTGAGAGTGTTTTTATGTGCACCGTGTTGGATTGGCACCCCGTCCAGGGTGTACCCCACCTCATACCCTGATTCCCTGGAATAGCCTCCAGGCTTCATCCGACCCTGTACAGGATAAGTGGTTTAGAGAATTTATGAATGTATTATCATAGTTTTTTTTTTTATTATGTGTACCCCTGATTCACTTAATCTTCACATCCAACAGTGCAACAGAAGAAAAAACATGATCTCAGGGCCTTGGTTGTTGGTAGAAGAAACAGCATGGTGAATAAATAAATAAATAATGTATGAAAAAATTCCAAAATGTTTTATGTGGCAGGAATAATTTTTTTAATGATAAATATCAGGGTGGAATAGAACGATTGGTTCAAACTGACATAAAGTTGACATTTAGACCTGCACCAGCTCTGGGTCAGATGTAACACTATTATCTGTTCCAAATCTTTATTTGCCACCTATATTTTTAAGAACAAAAAAAACAATATCTTTGAGTAAGAGAGCAGAATGTCTATATGAGCGCGTACCTGTGACCTGATCCAGGCTCTCTCTGGTGACGTGGTCGTTCTGGTTGACCCACTCGCCGTTGCATTTGAAGTAGATCTGGGTGGCGGGAGACGCTTTGCAGGAGAGTTTCACTGGTCTGTTCTTCACAATGAACGTGTCCTCCGGCTCGCTCTGGAATTCGGGCAAAGGCTCAGCTGGCGCAGAGGGGAAGGAGTCTGGCAGAACTTCGCTGTAGTCACTGCCATCTACACAGAGACAAAGAGCACAGCAGCGGTTCAAGTCCTGTGCTAGTGACTGGAAGATTATGAGAGACCTCAGACCTGCGCCATGGCAACGGTTAGAGCCGTATACAAAAGGTCTCCTTCTACATTTCCACAGTTATTACTGCCATCCATCAGAAAACTCACTGCCCCCCTTCCTCCCAAGTGTGATCGTTGAGACCAAAACTAAAATCAGTATAAAAACTTGTATAGAAACATTCAAGAATTAATTCATCCATTCATATTCTTGCTTAGACTTGTGGTTTATACTTATAATTAAATAAGTACAAATTATTATTTTATGTTGTGGACTGTGAGCTGTTTCTCCTCCATCTTGTCCAACTCTGACAACCCAGACAGTCTCCTATAGGAGGACAGTTAACTTTGCTTTGTCATAGATTTCGTCTATCAACACATCATTCTCACATCAATAATGTTTAAAAGATACCTAAAAATGCTTGAGATACCAGTCACTAAAGTACTGACTCAGAACTCTGAACTGTGGAGAGAATATGCAAAAAGGAACGTATACCTACAAGATGGTAGTTCTGTGGAGCAGAACTGCACTCATGGCAAAAAAAGAGGCAAACCATCATAAAAGGGTGTGAGAGTCTGTATCTCTGAGGCTGACATTTTTACTCTAGAGTGGCATCAGAAGCCTGAGTCTCTATGGCTCAGCGTCCCTGGGGAGTGCAAAGAGGCACTGAGCATGGGAGGGACAGGCTGACCTTCCATTGAAAGGCCCAGTGATCACACATTATCTGCTGACATTTCCCCAGTGACACATCTCTCACAGCAGTGCAACTCATCCAGGGTGCTGTGCATGGCAGAGCCACAACGTGCTGCGTCCTGTCACATCCAACACCACAGTGCTCTTAACCTTTTAGCCAACAGCCAAGACATGCACGCACACACACACACACACATACACACACACACACGCGCACACACGCGCACACACACACACACACACACACACACACACACACACACACACACACACACGCGCACACACACACGCGCACACACACGCGCACACACACACGCGCACACACACACGCGCACACACACACGCGCACACACACACACACACACACACACACACACATAGCTGACCAGCCAACCCGGATGTGGGCTGGAGACAAGCATACCAAAGCGGTCACACTGATATACTGTATGAAAGAGGATTTATATGCAAATCCAAACAACTAAACAAACCCAAAATTTAATGTAAAAAAAAAAAAATTCTATATATATATATATTATTTATTTATTTTTATAATAACAATTTGTAACAATTCAGGACATGTACAAAACATCTTCTATGAATCAGTATAGATCTTAGGGGTAGTAATTTTGAGATATAGGCATAATGAACCAGAGAATCTGTGTGATATTTTTTGGGCCAATTTTATGTTCTTGTAGTATCATATTCACTATAATTACTATTTCTAAACAAACATATAATTCATTCCTACCACAAAGGATGCCAGTGTATGGGAATAGTTCAGTGTGTACCCCCTGTAGCCATTTAATAAATCCCATAAAATTAATTCCTGTTGCACAATTCATATGCCCATGCACTCGGCACAGAATCGATTCAACATTAAGTCCAATGTGATCGGTCATGGCTGATTGACCAGTGCATCTCTATTATAAATGTAATAAATCTTTTTGAAAATCAGTGTGGCGATATGAGAATCAGCACACAAAAGAATCGCGATTCATAACTGGATCGATTTTTTTCCTCCCATCTCTACTGAACACTTGTGATTTCATTGTGAATAAAAACTTAAATATACTCATACAGTACAGTAATAGACGGGTTGCTACTGAGAAACCATTTTCCAGGTTTTGTTTGTTAGACATGCTGGTTGGAAAACGCAGTGGGAGAAATGCCTTATAAATGTATAGGGTTTAAAAGTTTTTTTTTTTTTTAATCCATTGCTGGTTTCTGGTTCTAATTACTGTAGTTAGAAAAGTGCACTTCCACACAGGGGTATTCTAGGGCAAAATCAAGCATGCATGATCTGAGCCTTATTTCAGCTGTAAAACTAATGGACACATTATGGAGAATAACTTTTCAGCTGTAACAAATCTTACTTCTTCTTCATATCCGTACTGTATATTACCATAATTCCCAATTCTACTACACACCCTGGTTTGGTTTGGAACATTGACATATTTGACTCATGCAGACACCCAACATTCAAATCATTAGAACAAGATTTCAGTTAGAGCAGATCTGTTCGTCTGTCATGTCCTCTATCAATCTTAGCTCCCTCCACTCACAACCCTAATGCAGGAATTTATATGTCGTGGTTTCTGAGTGTACTTTTACGGAGAACTACAGACTAGAGATGTATAATCTTTTATAAAAATAAATAAATAAATCACTGTGTCTTTAAATGGAATAACACAATGTAATATTTATTCACATACTGTATGTAAAGAGGTACAGCGGAACCTCGGGTCACAAACTTAATTCCTCGCTGCTAAGTTCCGTTTCTAACCTGATTTGGTCATAGACTGATTCAGTTTTTTCTATAGGAATACATGTAAATGGAATTAATCTGTTCTCCATCACTATGGATTATATTTAACTTCTGATGTATTTGTTTATATCACAAAATATAGAAGAAAATATGAAAAAGCCTTAATTATACTAAAATAATACAGCACTAAATATAAATATAAACAGTACTGAAATAAGTGAACACATCATTTTTACAAGCACTATTCACGTCCCCTTTTTTAGGGAGACTCGCTGATGTGAGGATGGGTGGGGAGGAGGTTAGTGTTTGGACTTCTCCTTCAGGAGTTTTCTCTCTTTTTCTGTTTCTTGGCCTCTGGTTCGTACGTGGCAGCCAATTTCACTAAAGATCCAGAGACATTTGTTTTTTCCGTGCTGCACAAAAGGGACACCGCGTTGTCGTTCATAAGGCACAGTACTCTACGCAGATTTGCTCGGATGATTCTTCTCAACAAAGGCTTGGACGTCACTCCACTTTGCACAAAATGCTTTTGTCATGTGGGCGATCTGCTACCACGGACTAAGCAAAACTGTTGCTGCGTGACGCACTCACACGTTGTTCAGCTGATAGTGGCAGCTTGGGATGCCGGTTTTCCGAGTCGTGTTGTGAGGAGGAGTTTGTGAACAGAAACAAATTTTAGGCACATTTTTTGGTGGTAAACTGATTTGCTCGTACTCCGGAACGTTCGTTAACCGAGGTTCCACTGTATAATGAAAGAGGGGAGACTTTAACTATTAAATGAGATTAGTCCTGCACAACCATTTGCACAAAACTGAAATCGCAATGTGGACATTTGCAATAATGTAATCCCAAAAGGCTGCAATTTATCACAGCAATATATGCAGAGTTGTGAATTTATGTAGAGGTTTGTCAATAATGTTAGTATTTATAAGTATTTACTTTTTTAATGCTTTTGAGATTATAAATAATTTGCAAACATAAAGAGATCATTTGTGCCCTGCTTTGCTGTTATGGCCTTGATAAATACATTTGAATGCAAAGTGATATATTTTAATAGTAACATACTGCAGTTTATATCGCAATTGCAATATGTCAGAATAATCACACCATGATTTTTTTATTACTATATTTAACAGACTGGATCCTGATTTGTATAATGAAAAAGACACAAAGAGGGGCAGGGACGATGCTTTAAACCCAAACCCCTTTTTTTTTTTTTTTTTTTTGCTTTTTGAACATTACATTTCAAATGTAGTTCCCTATGCTGTTGTAACAAGCTCCACTCTTCTGAAAAGGGAGTCGTATGAATCATATGAGAAGTCTGGCGTGCAGTCAGGAATTGCACTTCATCCCAGCAATGTTTATTGGAGTTAAGTTTACCGCACCATGGCACCTTGTGTGTTCATGGACTTTACTTTGCACAGTGTAGGGAATTTGATCAGATGCACTGTGATGTAGCATAAGCAGGCTTATCTGTTGATCTGCTGGCTTTGTGTGTTTAGAGAATGTGCATTTTAGCTTGCATCCTCCCTGTGTTGCACTTATTGTGTCTTAGGCTAGACAGCCACTGTGCAATTTTTCATCAATCATGTATGAGTAGTTGACTCACACCATACCTTTTAATCCATCTTTCTGCATCGTCTAAAGCTATCTGCTCACACTGATAATGCATGCTTACACTGTACAATTAAACAAATAGGTTTGTTCAGTGACAGTTCCAGTACAGATAAATTCAATAAAGATGCGTGCATTCTGGAAGTTTGTATCAAAAACAGAGAAAAATCATGCACCCAACAAAATGATAGAGAAAACTTGGTAAGTCTGTCTGTTTTGCAGAAGAATTGTGGATATGTGGATTTGGTATGTGGATGTTTTCTTGGTGTGATGCAATCAGCTGCCTTTTTAATGAGCATACCCAGAGTACACCAAGCTAGAATGCATACCACAAAATTTGACCTCTTGTCTCTTGTGTTGTGATGCTATTGTATTGGTAATCGTACAGACGATTCACACGGAACTGCAGACAAAAAGGATTATGGACCTGCTTACGCTGCGAGACGCTGACCAAAATTTCTTATCCATGTATCCGGTCATTTAGGAGCCAGATCATTGGGCATTCAACGGGTAAAAGCACATCTTATGACAACTGGCCAAAATTCAGAATGATTAAAAAAAATTTCTGGGCGAGCGAGGATTGCAACACATAAAAGGGGAAAAAATCTTAAGTATTATGCAATTTAAACATCAGATAATACAGAGCAACAATGTAGGCAGGTAAGAGGGTAAGATCAGGATTTATCAACAACATAGAAACATCTTATTGTGTATTCTGCAGAGAGAGCAGTAGCTGGAAGGCCAGTAGAAGGTCCTGGCTGGAACTGTCATTTCCATTATGTCTCCATATGTGACAGCACTGTCCTTTATACCTCACACAGACGCACAGGCACACACACACACACTGTAGCTACAAGCACAGACTACATTATCTCCTCCTCCACACAGTTGTCTGGTCAAACCCGACACACTCCCAATCTGCAGAGCTACACTTATACAGCGCTCAGTACAATAGGTGGAATTCACAAAGAGACAGTCAATTGAAATCACTTCATGTCACAAACATGCATTGTGTCAGTGACTGAGTCAGCCTGTTCACTCTCTCCCTCTCTTCTTAGTTCTCATTCGTTTTCTTTATCCTCTGCCTTCAACTGTCATTCTGTGTCTTCTCAGACTTTGACTTCTCTGTCAATAAGTAATTGTGTTTCCTTTTTTGCCATCGCTCACTCCATATTGATTGTTGTACTCAAAGGTGTACCCCAAATCTCTCTCTCTCTCACACACACACACACACACACACACACACACACACACACACACACACACACACACACACACACACACACACACACACAAAACCACACAGAGAAAGAGAAGAGATGGAAGGAAAAGTGTGAATAAATGATGCAGAAAGTGTGAATCAGTTTAAATCCACAGAAAAGTTGCTACACGCACGTCAAGCTGATTCATAATTTGTGCTCAAATCACTGCGTCTTTTGATGCACCCCTTACACACCCTGAACACGCACCATTGCATGGAGTGTGTACACACATATGTGTGATTGTCTGGCACCAATCTGGCAGGAGGCACTCAATCTAACACTGGGCTTGGTCGTGTGGGCTCGATGCATGACTGAACACCAGTCAGTTCTGTTCTGGCAAGCCTAACCATCGATCAGTGTGGAAATTGAAGTGGCTGTTTCTAATTTAGTTTTCGGGCTGGGATGAAAAAGGTCCGCTTGAAAAGTAAACAAAGCCAAGTCTTACTGTATATTCATATGTAAATGAGCCTTTCCTTCCTCAGACCTTTTGAAGGGTTACAGAAAGACAACATCAGCTCACAACAACATGGCTAAACAGTTTAACAGGTTTTAAGATAAACAGAACAGCAAGGGAAAAATGAAATGCTAAAAATAAAATGAATAAAATCTAACTTGCTTGTTTGAAGGCACAAAAAAAAGACGTCTCAGAAAGTTAATCTACTATTTTCTGTAATAAGATTACAATAAACCAAACATCTAATTATAATTACTTTTATGTCATGCCATATTCCCTAATCTCAAGCCTTACATCTTTGTATTCTGTTTAAGGAAAGTTAGCTTCTGTCTGTAAAAAAGCTTACTATTAGCAAAGTTATCTGACAAAGACTTTTTCACTCACGAAATGAGTAAAAATCATACAGTCATATCATATACAGCCATTTCAGAAGGGTCAAATTATTGACCTGCATCTAGCAAAGAAAAATATTTAAATGAATGGAATTGGGCTAAGAATTGGCCAGTGTTTCCCACAGGTCTGAAATCCTTGTGGTGGTAGCCAGTGCAACGGGTCGGCATTACCTGCCGGCACAAAAATGGTCTACTACATGCAAAATTAACAACTGAACATTCTTTGGTGTTCAAAGATGGCGCTGTTTATCAGGGCATGAAGACCTTAAAACCCAGAGCCTTTTTAGTCATGTTTTACATTACCATGTTTTAATACATGGGGGTAGAGTTTGTGCAATATAGAGTGACATCCTTTTATCAGCACAGCCTAGACAGAATGAAGAACTTTGTCACACGGTTAAAGAAATACCAGATCATGTTTTTTATGGTTATTTTAGGTTGATTCTGTGACCAAATAATAATAATAATAATAATACTAATAATAATAATTTTGCGAGTTTTACATATACGCGACGTCCATTCCATATTCCAGTAGCAGTAAAATTTACATGGTTTAAAAGTAATAATAACATTGGTTCTACATAATACATCAGAAAACCCAAACGCACGGTTTAATGTCTGAAGTCTCTTCCCATTAGCACACACTGGCAGGACCTTATTAAAATTTTCTTGAATCAGTTCAACTCTGTGTTGCCGTGTCGCTTGAGTTTTAAGGGTTAAACCTCCTGTTTTTTTTAAAGAAGAGTCCATTTACCGCGAAAAACCGTGTGTGCACGTGCGACTGTCAGTATGCCCTTTTTTATTCCTTTTATGGCAGCCGGCATCCACTGAATTTACTGCCTCTCAGTTCGCCGCTCTCACAGTAGCAGAATAAACAGGTACAGGAATGCAAGAGGGAACTGTCCACTAGCAGTTACTCGATCGCTGATGGCCAGATTTTTAAAATGGATGGGCAAATATACTTGGGCGGCCTGCCAGAGTATACTCTATGTGTGGGAAACACTGCATTATTAAAACATGGAAGGATAGTGCTGAACCATCAACTTTGTGGAAGAAATGTGGTCAGAATAAAATCCTTAGTTTCCATGGTTGGTCATTGCAAAGGTTTGGACTTTAGAACGATTTAAAAAGGTAAGAAGGGACGCGCATGAAGCCGATGCACCCATCAAGCACATCGCCCACTGCGCAAGCCTCTGGAGGAAGTGTTATGATCTGGGGATGCTTCAGTTGGTCAGGTTTACGTTCAGCAACGTTATGTGGCAATAAAGTGAAACTGATGACCTGAATGTACTGAATGACCAGCGTATTACATCAATAAGAGTTTTTCTGTTTGAACCTTTTTTGGGAAGGCAGTGCATTTGGTATATTGTAATTCTAAAATCAGATGTGCCAGCGAAAACTTAGCGATATACAAGACATTTCTGTGTTGTTGCAATTTACTTGTTTTTGTTAGGTAAAAAAATATAAATAAATAATAATAATAACAATAATAATAAACATCTTCTTGCATTCATGTCTCCAAAATCCCCAAAATTCGAATGGACTGTTAAGCCATATATTATCCCTTTTTTTTTCTTTTTGCAAATATGAGTGTTTGTGACTGATAATACAACACTTTGAGCGGTGGAACTGATGCTAATGAGAGCATAGCCGTAGATGGGAGCAAATTTAATTAACCTGCTGCTGGGAGACAGAAAAAGAGGTGCTCCTGGCAGCCAAAAGAGAACACACATGGTTTGGAGCGCAGCCACAAACCCACAAATATCCATCACAGCCCCAACCGGCAACCCACTGTTTGGCTGGAATGACTGGAGCTCTCTGAATAGAGACAAGCTCTTAAGAGGCCTCACTGCAAGTCTTTTATTACAGTAATGACAGTCAGCAAAGTGGCTGAAGAGCTTCCTGACTCCTGAAAACCTCAAACACAGATGCAACTACGCTAAATAATTACAGATGCAACTACGCTAAATATTTATAAAACATTTACCTACATATCGCTTAAATATTTGTGGCAATACAGAACGTAAACAACATTGTTTTAAAGAAAGGATCAGAAGCTACATGCACACGCACACCACATGCACATGTAATGCCTCAGTATAATTCTGCAAGCTCCAGAGTGTCTCTAGATAAACCACCACAAACAATCCCTGTCTCTTTGTCTCTTATTCTGCTTCCTCCTTTATTATTTATCTTTATCTATTACTTGTCTATATAAAAGTCAAAGTCACCCTGTGTTAATACATTGTACTGGGTAAATACATTATTTCATCGGACAATGCCAAGCTATAAAACGTGTCTGTGTGTTTATGTGTATGTGCACGTATATGTGCCTGTGTGTATTATAATTCTCTACGTCTGAACCTCAACGGGATATATTCAAGCAAAGGACAAATAGTGAAGTATAAGAGAACCATAAAAAAAAATATATATATAATAATAATAGTGAAGGATGCTATTCAGCCATGCATTGAATGCACACTTGCAACTTCACAGCAGGAACCCTGACATTGGATGACGGTTATAATATTGTTGTAATGATGTTGTGATGACATCTACCATAAGAACAACGTTTTTTAAAAAGTTAGAATGACTTTGATAAAATTATGTTGAGGTAGAGGTGAATCCATAACTCAAGCATAACTTTGCAAATACAACATTTTAACTTTTTTTTTACGCTAAGTGTATCAGCTGTAACATTAGCACCACCCCAGGTGAACTGAATAACATTGATTATCAATTGAATACGCGTAAACTTGGTGACAGGATCAAAGGCACTGGCACAGGTTTATCTCATAGTGTTGTAATATTACCTCTCTGTTTAATTTACCTCTCTTTAATTTTCAGAAATATTACCGTGAAGTGCATCTCGGCTCCCAAATTACTATTCTGTAATATGGTGTTTGTACTGTATTCAAACTACATCATCAGCAGTTTCACAAAACAGGTCTCAGACATTCAGGGTTTTTTTTTAAACCCTTTTGGCTGCTTTACAATCTCAGTAAATCGCTGTTGTCCAGTATTAGCTGAAGGATGAAGAATGATCTCAACAAAGGTCCTCACAAGGAGAGTAAGACAAGCCTCCGTGTATATGTGTGTGTGTGTGTGTGTGTGTGTGTGTGTGTGTGTGTGTGTGTGTGTGTGTGTGTGTGTGTTTGTGTGTGTGCTGTTCACAAGGTGACAACCACCTTTAGCTGAACCGATTAAAATCAGTGTTTAATTATCAAGCAATTAATTAAACAAAGCCTGTTACTGTCAGCGGTAGTGAGTCAAAACAATTGCACCGGAAAGTGATGTACTGTAAAGGCATTAAGAGCGAAACTCACACAGCTGCTTTAAACAAAAGATTTACACTAGAGTCAACCTCACATTCGCACAACAAACATGTCGATGTCAGCCTGATCTGAGGTAGTGTGTTCCTCTGCTGCACAGTACATGAACACACAGAACAGGAGCTCTCATTCAGGAAACCTACACACACAGTAGGACTGCTGATCAATCCCTGCTAACCGATATCACCCAGATGAGGATGGGTTCCCTGTTGAGTCTGAATCCTCACAAGGTTTCTTCCTACAGTATATTGCTATCCCAGGGAGTTTTCCCTTGACACCTCGCCCTCGGCTTGCTCATCTGGGCCGATCTGATAATTACGATTTATACATATTTCCTCACACTTTTCAAACTCATTATTATATTTTGTTCATTCTGTAAAGTTGTTTTGTGATAATGACTGCTGTTAATTTAAATAAATCCTGCAGAATAAAAATTCCCTAATTAAACTTTTGTAGAAATGACCGACTTCTGATGACTAACAACAAATACATATGAGCTTTAACACAATATTTTTAGACATTTGATATTTCTATTAATTTCATATTTCAAAGATCAAACCTAATAATCTACCCTCCATCTACCCGTATGTGAAGAGTAAGATTAAGTGAAAAAAAAAGAAAAGAAAAGAAATAAACACTCTTTGGTGTACAAACATGGCACTGTTGGTCAGAACATGTAGCCTTTCTGGTGCAGAAAACCAGAGCATTTATTTTTTTGATTTTCCCCCCGATTTTCTCCCTAATTTAGTCGTGTTCAATTCCTCCCCGTCACTAGGGGGCTCCCACATTAAGATTACTACAACCACTCAGCCGGGAGGGCCAAGACTATCACGTGTTTCCTCCGAACCACGTGACGCCAGCCGACCGCATCTTTTCGAACTGCTCGCTCACGCACCGTTGGGGGCGGCGTTACACACTCGGAGGACAGCGCTATCCGCTCCTTCCGTTGCGCGAGCTCACAGACGCCCCTGACTGGCTGTAGAGCCGTGATTAATGTGGGAGCACTAAGTACCTCTCATCCCTCCCCTCTGAGAGAGCTCGGCCAATCAGCTCTCTCTAGACCTCCGGCTGCGAGAGGTTACTAGAGATCTCCGGATGATAGGGCGAGCGCGTTTACCACTGCGCCACTCGGAGGCCCAGAAAACCAGAGCATTTTTGCCATTTTTTTGCATCACTATGTTTTAATAAATGTATATGGGATCAGAATTGTGCAAGAATTGTATTTCATTTTAACCAACTATACAAACAGAAATATGGGTCACTTAGGCATTGTGCATTGTGTGAGTCATTCCCGTATTCCGGTTTGATGTTTGAAGCCTACCCTATCGACACACACCGGCAGGACATCTGTATAAGCATTTTTTTTTTTTTATTAAATCAGTTATTGACTAATAATGTGTTAGTCCATGTGCCGCTTTAGTTTTAAGGGTGATTAATCTTCCTGTTTTTTTTTTGTTTTGTTTTTTAAAAAGCCTGTGCAACTGTTAGTATGCCATTCTTATTCATTTTATGAAAGCTGGCATCCGCTGCATTTACGTCCTCTCAGTACACCGCTCCTGCAGGAGCAGAAGAAACAAGTACAGGAGCAGCAGCTTGAGAGGGAACTGTCCGCTACTAGGGCAAAAATACTTGTTCAGCTGTCAATATGATTTGGCGGCCCAACATCGTATACTCTGTGTGCCGGGGTCTTCATACACCAGTGCGAACTAAATGAGGACATTTTTTTTAATACACACAGTGCCAACATTTAAACAGT
The DNA here is from genome assembly GCA_011419295.1 of Clarias macrocephalus. Lineage (NCBI taxonomy): Eukaryota > Metazoa > Chordata > Actinopteri > Siluriformes > Clariidae > Clarias > Clarias macrocephalus. Next base: position 30,273 of record JAAGKR010003229.1, read on the forward strand.
GTGCATCGTAATGAACTTTTACTTTTTTCTCACAATCCATCACTCCCTCATATCGTCTCCTCCCTCTGCATCGCTGTCAATCCCCCACTGACTCTCCTTCACACCGAGACTGAAGTAGAGCATGAGAATGAAGTAGTGCAATGATAAGGCTTATTATCACTTCAAACTTCTCTCTCTTCTCCCTTTCTCTCCTTCATACACACATACACACACACATACACCCCCACACACCCCCACGAACTGTCATGCCTCTGAAAATCACATGTTACCAAGCTATTTCCGTCCTCTGCATTTGTGTATGTGTGTGTGTGTGTGCATGTCAAGGATGCAGTGACAGAAACGCTTTGCTGGGTTTTTCAGCATGTTTTATTGACAGGTAAGCTTCAAGTCACTATACCCGTAAACATCTTCAAGAACAAGTGACATGTGCGCACACACACGCACGCACGCACGCACACACACACACACACACACCACAGACACACACACACACACACACACACACACACACACACACACACACACACACACACACACACACACACACACACACACACACACACACACACACACACACACACAAGCCGCTGGGGACATTGTTGGTGGGGTGTAAGTATAAATATAGACTATGCAAACACACAGACACACACTTTGTGTGCACAGAAGCATGTGATAAAACATGTCATGGCCCTTCTCTTATGACAGACACACACCCACGTTGCAGCCCTGTAATCATCACTAATGATGTGTCTGAGAGTGTGCATGTAGTGTCTGTATGAATGGACGTGTGTGTTAACAGCACCCAGGGTGCTGGAGTTACACCCTGAAACTTGACAACGTTCTCCACACTTCTGTGACTAGACAGTTCATCACATACTCCAGTATGATCATACTCATGTATGACTTGTGTGTGTCTCAGCTTAGCACTGAAACAATTATACATTTAGAAATGACTGTGAGCTTCAACATGTCGCTCGGGATTTGCATAAGCTAAGGTTCTTCCTACGTAGAGTTGCCACATTTAGAAATAAACACGCGAGAACTGACGACAGAAGTGTGGGAAGCTCTCCATGATGATAAAACAAACATGTTGTGTGACAGGGAAGATTATTGTCCTGAAACAGAGCACTTATTGTACGTGGAGAAAGAAAGAAATGTTTGATCATAGAATGAAGGTGATCAGTCAGAATAACTGAACAAATAGTGAACAAATCCAGGATTTCTACATTCGACATTGGGGATCGCTCTCCATCGTTTGGCACACACATGAATCGTGGATTAACTGCAATGTTTAACCATCATAGTACAAAATGAAACTTAACTGATGCTGTACGGCGTAATATTTGGGCCCATTTCTCAGAGAAACACTGCACTAATTATTGTTTCAACCACTTAAACTCTTCTCTTTCTGTGGTCACTTGGTGCTCAAATGGGTTGCCAGACCACATCAATAATCTCCCTTATACAGTGCTGATAAAAAAAAAAAAAATTAAAAAAAACAATTATAAGTTCTATATATACACTAGAACTTATACTTTAGCCTAATGATTCTTTTGTTAAAATATGTCTGGATGTTTATTAACAGGATGATACAAACTATCCCAATTATTATTATATTTATTTATTTCATTCACAGTTCATTCAAATTTGGCTTTTTACTTTGAACAACAGAAAAAAAGACAGTGAAAAAGACAGCCTGTGTACACATAAATAATAAAAAGAAAATCACAAATTGAGTATTGAATACTTTATTTTATGCTCCAATTTAAACATTGGCCATCTTGAAGGTTATTCTTGGAAGTTCCTTGTTTTAAGTGTTGATGGTCTACAAGTAATAAAAGAAAAGCAAAATAACCTGCTGGCTAAACAGCGGAGCTCTTTCAGTAAAAAAATGCTGCTGTCACAAAGAACGCTACAGGAAGTCTTTTATGCCAACTGCAATTAGACTTTACAATACCTCTGCTCTGTGTCAAAAGAGGGATCTCCTTCTCTGACCTCACAATAAATATGCTCGTATACATTCTGTCTTCAGTGCACTATGGTCACATCCTTCATTCATTGTGTCCTGTTTCTTTATTAGTATTTGCTGGTTATATACTTGCTGCTTCATTCTCTCCGTTACGACTTGCTGGTGCACCTGTATACAGTATACAATTTAATTCCCTCCTGTATATACTGTACAATCATCATGCATGTGTACACAGAAGCAGTATTTTCCTATTCATATTATTTGATAGCATTTTTCTACCTCTTTAATGCACATTAAATTTGATACAATTTATACCTCATTAATGCACCAAATTGTTAACAGTGTTCATTAACGCACCTTAATTGTAATTTAAATTTCTTCCCCTCCTCCCTCATTAAAATTCTTGCAATTCTTGTTTGCTGCTTCCTTGTTGTACGATATATTATTTGAACTGGCTGCTGCAAAGATACAATTTCCCTTTCGGATTAATAAAGTACTCTATCTATCTACTTTTTCCCCCTTGATGGTCTGATCTGTGACCAAAAACTACGATACATTCCAAATTGTGTGTTTTGTGATCCGTTTAGAGAGTGACATTTTTTGCAATGTTTTTAATGCTTGGTTGATTAAAATTACAGTGTATAATAATAAATAATGACGATCTGACATAAAATAACAACCTGCTGCTGGAAAACAAATCATAATTTGGTAAGAGTGACATAAATCTCCAAGCACAACTGACTCAAATGAGTCGAGTTGCTTTACTCGTAAATATTTATGCCGAGCTGCAAATTGCACATAATGGCGTGCTTCTGAAAGCCTGGACGAGCGTTTTCTCTCTCTGGTCCTGTTTACGCACATGCACAAATGTGGAAAAACAAAAGCTTTTAGATGATATACAGTATATATCATCTGAATAAAAGCATCTTTATTAGATTCCTGAACCACACACACCGAGGCCACGCCCCGACACTGGGAATGACACAGAGAAGCAGGGAGCAGGGGAGACAGAAACACACAGTACTTACAGTAGTAATAAAAACAGATGGGCTTGAGCTGTCACACTTTACTGAGACACCCATATTGACTGCATTCAACCTTTCCCAGGTGTGTTGAACTGGTGCTGAGACGTATTGTAAATATTGAAACCTGTTTACTTGTAGTGTATAAAAATCAAAGGCAGCATTTTTACAAGTCCTCCTCAAGATGAATAGCTTCATCACTTCAACAGGAAACATAAAGGTTTAATCAATATGTTGTCTATGTGTATGTGTGTGTGTGTGTGTGTGTGTGTGTGTGTGTGTGTGTGTGTGTGTGTGTGTGTGTTCGAGAGCGCTCTAACCTTCATTATCAGGTGCACAGGGGAACCCACTCTGACCCAATGCCACTGTGAGAAATGTATGTTAGATATAATAACTCCAAGAGCTCCTATAAACCTCTCAACTCCTAAAAAACACACTTAGCAGTGATGATTATTTAGAGTACAAATTCAGGGATGTGCAGGCTTAGAGCTGGCAGACATTAGTTTACTGATTAAAAATTATTCTAAGATAATATATGACATTTTTTGTATGATAGTATTTGAATTCAAATTTGAGGGTTTTATTCCCGCCTGGGGTCTGTGTGTATGCAGTTTGCATGATCTCCCTGTGCTTGGTGGTTTTCCTCTGGGTACTAAAGTTTCTTTTCACAGTCCAAAGACATGCAGGTTAGGTTAACTGCCGTTCCCAAATTGCGCATGTTAGCCCTGCAATAGTCTGGCACCCTGTCCAGGGTGTAACCCACCTAGTGCCCTTAGTCTCTTGGGATAAGCATGAACAACGTTGAACAAATACCCCTAACGCAATGTGACTTCAAAACCACCTTAAAACTTTTTAAGAAAGAAGCACATCGCAGTGATATTTTCCAATTATGTAAGGAATTAAACACAGTTTTGTTATCACACTGTGTGTTTGCCTTGCAGCCAGAATTTCTGTCAGAGCCAGGCTGTAATGGAAACTTAAACACTTTCTGCACAAAACTGAGAATAAAATGATGTTGTAGTACAGAGGAAATCAGAATCCCAAATGCATAACAGCAAAACCTCGAGGATCAGGTGCAGGTGTGCTGCTGAAATATTCATCTGTTTGGATGAGCTAAAGATTTTAATCTGGATTCTAGCTTACATTATGACTTATAAAACTCGGACAACACATGAAGCATTCAAGATGTCCAATGTTTGAAGCTCCCATATTTTACTTGCTTTAACAACGTCTCAGAGTTCCCCCAAAGTGTGTGTTAATGCTCCGCTGAAATTCTGTACCCCTCAGGTGCATTATTTATACCGCAATCTCCTTTTTATTTCACTCCTCCTGTAAATATGCTGTTTCAGTTTCTATGTTAAAGAGCTCCTGCTGAGTCACAGCCCTCCAGAAACCAGCAGAGCTGAGCAACAAGCTGGGGGAGGGTATCTCCTTATATGAGGTCACATTAGGGGGGAAATTCATTTGGCTTGTTTAAGCTCTGGTAAATACAAAAATGGAAAAAGGCCAATTACATTTTCTCACAAATTGTGCACACTGGAAACCCATTTGAATGTCTAGACATGACTAAACATTTAATTTTGCATCTTGAAATAAAATATTTAAGACAAAATTGTTAAATTGAAGTGCACAATGTTATGAGACTTGATGACAATGTTTTTTTACTTCCTTTGAACAAGTGATAAAAAAAATTATATAACAATGATTTAGCTACATTTTAACATCTTTGAAAGAAAAAACTAGTCTAATTTTATTTTTTTTTTTAAAGTGAAACAAATTATGTGCATATATAATTGGACTACTATATGAATTCTATTACATTCTATTTATTGTCTGGGGGATTTTATCAATGTTATCTGGCAATACTGGTGAACACAAAGCAGAGATTTTTTGGGCCAAATATATATCCATACAGGTGCAGTAACATTTTATTTTGCACTATGATAAATAAACATTGCAAGTAATATGTGGTTCACGTGTGCCAGGAAAAGAGGAGCAAAAAGTAAGGATGATGGCTCAAACTCAAAAAGCAGTTTATTAAAAAATAAACATGATTCTGAAAGCGCATACTTTTTGGGGCAAAACATTTTCTTTGCTCAACAAAATATGGAAACCTTTCCCTTTTACATGTATAAATCTTTTTTTTTTTAAAGATTGTCAATGACATGATGATGTGTGAAGTTCAAAGTGAGGTCGGAGACGTCTGTGGATTGAAAGAGAAATGGGAGAAGCACTGGGGCTTTGCTACTGCTATTTGGCAGGTGGGGTGGAAAGTGAGTAAGTGTGAGTCCAAGAGTGTGTGCATGTGCGTTTGTGTAAACTGTATGTCGGTGACTAATGTGTATGTACATGTGTGAAAAAGGGAGCATGACTACACACATGTGGAATCAACTTCATAAAGCCTCCATTATACATGTGTGTGAATGTGCTTGTGTATGCATGTGTGTATGCATGTGTGCGTGCGTGTATGGTTAGCGGATGAGAAATCTGGGGCTGCGGTGTCCCGTCTTCCTGCCTGTGTGTTAGAGCACTGCTAGAGGGCGCCACCCCCCACTGAGCTCATTTATCAGCCCCATCAATAACTGCCCCGCACCACACCGCCTTTCCTCCACTGCCTCCACGCTTCTCTCTACGCCACACACCACCTATGGCCTGGGAACTCAGCACACAGTCCCTAATGCCATCAATCACCCCCATACACAGGCAGAAAGAAACTAGAGAGAAAGAAAGAGGAAGACAGAGAGAGATTATGAATACTATAACTAGAATTATGAGCGGTATCAGAATCAGATGCTAATTTAAAGTGGCATGCTTTTAAGTTTGGAGCCTTAAAGGAAAACCTCGCCCTGAAATTAAATATCTTTATCTCTTGCTAATCTTTTGGATGCAGCCGTATTTTCATCATGTTGATGTTTGAACATTTCTAAATAAGGAATCTCAGTACAAAATATACTGCTAAAAAGCCATTAAGGCAACACTCAGTCCAGGTTTGACTCGAGCACCCTGCATATACGAGAATACATATTCTAGGGATTTTTTATTTATTTGTTTATTTTTTGATCAGTATATATCTTGTACCACCGAGGAGCAGCAGCTCATTAAGGAGATTAATATCCAAGTCGTTCAGGGTGAATTTTTCTTTTACACTAGACAGACAAGGCTCCACATTTGTGCTGACGGCAACGTAAGACCTGACAGAAATTTAAAATGAATAATCCTGGGGTTGTTGGGGACACAGTCGGGAAGCAGCGCTCAAATCCCGTGTGTCTGCGTGCACGCTCTGCACAGCTGTGATGCTAATGTCATAGAGCTGCACTGTGTGTGTGTGGCTGGTTGTCATGACGCTCTGCGTGCCACATGCAACTGATCTCCCAAGAGGCCTTTGGTTCACACTCAAATCACCATGGAGTGCATGGCTTCTGTTTTTTTTTCTCTCTCCCCACTCACTCCTCCTTCGCGTTCTCACAACACAAGTTATGACCAAACGAAATAATGAGCAGTAATAATGCTTTGGTAGACTTGCAGGAAGTAGATACTGAAAAAATTATTTTCAATCTCTAACTTTCTGTTGACGGACTTTATGAACCTCCTTAGACTCTTCTACTAAATAAGCACAAACAAATGCAGACCCAGACCTCTCCTGATTCTCCGGTCTCTGGAGCCAGACTGCTTTAAATGGGTGTAATTACATGAGAAGATGAGCAGCATTCCTTGCTTAGGGCAAAGTGATTACAGGCTCCCCTCTTTCTCTCTCTCTCTCTCTCTCTCTCTCTCAACTCCCTACAATTACCCATTCCTGTCCATACACACACATACACACACCCCTCATCAGGGCCAAAAGGCTGTGCTCTCCCTTCCTCTACATGCCACTCTAACTGATTAGCCCAAGCCTCTTCAACAGGACACACAGAGGACAAAACACAAACAAACCAAGTTCTCTCACCAACGAAGAGTCTCCAAGGTACACAAACATAAAAAAACACACACACGCAGCCCTGTGTATAATAAACACAGAACAAGATTACTTTTGTGAGCCTGCTTTCACAAATGCCGCTTATTGAATCAAACCCTGGTGCATTTCCTCCTCTGTGTGTTCATTTAAGCAGGTGAGAGACCACAAAGAATCACACCAAAAAAGAGAAAGAGGAGAGAAAGAAATCTGACCGAACTGCATGAATTGAACTCAACATGCTGTGTATTTTGAGGGATTTATTTATTTATTTATTTTTAGATGTAAACTGATAAACATACCCAGAAGCTACAACTGAGCCTACAAACAGAGCTCAAGAAACTGGGAATAAAGAAAAGAACCTTTTCACACCGGTTATTCATATTTTCTTCTTTTTATTGTCATGACATTTGTTAATCACTAGCTCGGTGTACTTCATGCACAGTTGGCACACATACAAACGATTAATTGCCCGTTTCCTATCACCACCAGTGGATGAACAGGAGTGTGTTCTTTTTTGTGCAATATGCAAGTAGTAATTTTGCCCAGAATCAAATTTGTTGAATAGGTGTGAAACCCATTCGTGGAGGATCATGCTTTTAGATTTTTCAATAAAACTCTTATAAGTTCAATAAAAGTCTTATCATCTACACTACTTAATTCTGTATACAGGGTTGTGGTGGGCTGAGACCTATCCCAGGAAACTTAGGGCACGAGGCGGAGTACACCTTGGACAGGGTACCAATACATCGCAGGGCACACACTCATTCACACACTACGGGCAATTTGGGAACACAAATTAGCATAATCTGCATGTCTTTAGACTGTGGGAGGAAACCCACCAAGCACAAGGACAACATGCAAACTCCATGCAAACAGAGGAGGAAATCAAACCCGGCTGTGAATCAAACCTGGACCCTGGAGGTGCAAGGCGACAGTGCTAACAACTAACCCACCGTGAGTACAATGTAAGTAATCAGGGACAGATTCTACAACCCTTTTTTCATACAAAAAAATAATAATAATAATAAAAAAAAAAACTCCTAAGTTCGACTAAGACTCATATGAAGTTTGGTGCATTTCGTACAGCTACACAGCTCGTTTCAGGTTAGTGATATGGCCACACAACCACGGTGTGAGCATGTGAAGTTACCGTCTTTATATATAGGAGTGTGTTTTAATGATTTTCATTTTTTTTTCATAATCAGTTGCTTAAAATGCACAGGAAAGCAACAGGCCATCGACTAATTTATTCACTTATTTTATTTTATTCAGAATTGATTCTTTTTTTATTCATATATTTATTTATATTTTGAAGAATTTTGATGTATTGATGTCTTTGGAATATATTTCACCATTGCGCAGAAAGTTTCTCTCACTTTTTCAGTGCTGATAACATTTTTAAACCCATCATCAATAAGCAATTTAGTTGAGTAACTTTGTACACCAAATGAAGATTTAGTTTTTTTTTTAATCTGCCTGATCTTTGGCCCTGACGGCTGCTGAGCAGCACGGCAGGCTGATGCCTTTCCTGAAGGGCATCTTACAATAATGTTTTGCGCTCAAAATTGAAGTCCAGATGGTCCGGAATACTTATTAATTGGAATTAGATTTGAGTTTTTCAAAAATATGTTTAATGGTTAAAGGAGTAGAAATATGTCTTACAGATTTTACTACGTCAACTGTTTATATCAGTACACACTGTCTATACTACAGTTGCAGACAGTCGCAGATTGGCAATTAATAAGATAACTCATTGCGTTTCAAATTATTTTTGAGCAAGTTAATTTGTAGTGCAAATCAGCAGCTCTACTTCTGCCTACTGCGAACTGCTAAAAGCCCCTTCCCTGCCCTCAGGGCAGATTCACTATCAGCCTCAAGCAGTCTTCTCTTCCATCTGCCCCCTCATCGCTACACCCAAAGCAGCAAGCCTCATGCAACAGATGCAAGCCAGACGTGAGACGTGCCCTACAGAAAAATAACACAAAGTGCTCATGGGATAAAGTAGCTGCTACACAATTACATATATACCTGATGTGGAAGTATTTTGGCTAACAATAGGATGTCACATATCTCTTTAGACTGTGAAGTGTAAGACTTGTTTTTAGCTGGTAAAAGAAGATGAATGACAGGTGAAATGAAATGGTGCCTTGAAATATGAGAGGAGTGAAAGACTCTGCACATTTCAGCTACTGTAACTTGGTGTAAAGGAAATCGTACATCTTTTTCTGGAAGCTCTGGTGCAAAATTAGAGTCTAAAAATGCAACTAAAGACACTGACTTGTGTACACACTGAAAAGTGTAACAGATGTGTTTCTCATAACGTAGAAGGAAGGACTTCCTACAGCAGTTACTCAATGCTACAGTGACAGACCTGTGTGTGTAGCTGCTAATCGTCAGCTCTTGATTAATTGATCATCAGCCAGTGTGCAGACCTCTATAAAAGCAGACGTTATGGCATTTTGCTGGTCTGGAGCATTCAGGTGTGAAAGACATAAGCAAAGGTTGTAGAGCAGCAACTGTTACTGCACATCAGTGTGGAAAGGGTTAGGTGGAAAGATTATTCACACGTGGAAAGCATTCAAGATAGCTGACAATCTTCCCAGCACATTCACATCAAAGGTCGGACAGTGCAATTACAAAAAAAACAAACAAGAGCTGTATCTCAGACCCGGGTAGGGTCCCATATACAGGCCTCACTAAGCATGTTAAATGTTAAAGTCCATGCCAGCACAATTAGAAGAAGACTGAACAAGTGACTGAACAAGGAGAGATAATGTTTTGGGCTTGTTTTGCAGGTACAGGAAAATGGCCACCTTGAAATCAACAAGTTGACCATGAACTCTTCTGTATACTAGAGTTTTCTAGAGGTAAATGTGAGGCCAACTGTCCCATAGATAAAGCTTGGTCGAAATAGGCTTGTGCAACAGGACAGTGATCTGAAAAACAACAGTAAATCTACATCAGAATGGCTAAAAAATTAAAGAGTCAAGGTTTTGGAATGGCCTGGTGAAAGTTCAGACATCAACCCAACTGAAATGCTGTGGTGGGACCTTAAGAGAGCTGTGCAGAGGTGAATGCCCAAAAACCTCAATGAACTGAAGCAATGCTGTAAAGAAGAATGGGCCAAAATTACTCCACAATGATGTGAGAAACTGATGAAGTCATACAGGAAACAAATACTTCAAGTTATTGCTGCTGAAGATGGATCTACAAGCTATTGAAGATGGGGTACTTATTACTGCACATGTTTGTTGTTAAAAAGAACGATTGCTCAGTGAAAAACATTCTATGTTGTTGTTCGGCTGAGGTTGTATTTGCCTATTACTGAGACGCGCTATGATCAGATGATTTTTACACAAAAATAGAATTAAAAGAGGGGGTACTAATTTTTGTAATTTTTGAACATGGCGTATATATACAAAAACTGAGAAAATGAATGTTAGTCTTCTTATAGCTGATACCAAGAGAAATCCATTGATGGGTAACACTGCATTGCTACAAACAGAGCACATAGTCAATGTCATATCTACTAAAAACACAGCAGTTAAGACAAACCCTGAAGCAGAGAACAGGGACATGAACTAGACAACAAACTTACCATCAGGAAAACATGTTCTGCAGACATGGATGAAAAAAATCTAGAACTGTTCCCACAGACAATCAACACCCAAAAAAGACACACAATCTCACACTCAACCAAAAATGGAAAGTTTAATGTTATCACATAGATAATATAAATGCTTGAAAATTAAATTTTTATATTCATGGAATTTTAGCATGGATGCTCTCAAGCCATATATTTCTACAAAAGGGTATGGGTAAGTGTTAGGTGACATGACCTCAAATCAGTATCACGATTAATTGAACATTTTACCTCAATTATGATTAATGAATGATTGTTTTTTTTCCCTTACAGTTTGTGCTGTTAATATGCTCAGATAATTGGGAAATTTTCTCCATGCTGCTTCCATGTCGCAAACTGGATGTGACTACACACATGATAGTTATGTGTGAAGATAATTTTTAAGGGGACAATACATGGCCATGCACTGGAGAGAAATTATTGACAGAATTAAGAAATAAATAGCTTGTCAACAGGCTACATGATGGTGTGGAGGTTAGCACTATGGCCTTGCGCATCCAGGGTTGAGGGGTTCAATCCCTCCCTCCGGTGTGTGTGGAGTTAGCATTTTCTCCCTGTGCTTTATTGGTTTCCTCACACATACCAAAGACATGTAGATTAGGTTAATTGCATCGTAGTGTGTGTGTGTGCCCTGCAATAGATTGGCACCCAGTTTAGGGTATACCCCGCCTGGGATAGGCTCCAGGCCCCTTCGACCCTGTATGCAGGCTAAGCGGTATACAAGATGAATGAAAAAAAGAATAAATAACCAACATGGAGGAGATTACATCGGTTTAAATTTCTGAAAGTCAGTTTGCGAATAAATTTTGATTAAATGCTCAGCCCTAATACTGAATACTGACCGTGCTTGGAATTGCTAAAGACATTGGTTCATGACAAAGTGTTCAGAGTGACACATACATGTGTACAAAAACAGTAAAAGGTCCCACTGACTGCTCTACTTCTGCTCGTACAATTCCTGATGAAACAGAAACAAACAAATCATGATTCTTGAGTCTTTTATAAGAAACAATATGCATATTTATCATCTTCAACAGTGCTGCAGCAGCCTGTGTTTTCATTGTACTATTGGTATTTAGTATAAAACATTAATAATATTAAGGATGCCAAGTGTCCTCTCAAACTAATATCAACAGCTGGCTACATCATTAGTCAGTCCGATGTTTCTGTTCTTCTTACCATAGCACCTGAAAAATTGGCCTTGGTAAACATGTTTATAAGGCGTCGTCCCCCCACATTTTTTTGGCCTCTTATGTGTCACAGGCGAGTTTTAAGCGAGACAGCATCTGCAGCCATGACTCACTCACCCCGTTCATTCAGTTCATTAAATTTAGTTTCTTTAGTACATGTGAATGTGTTATTCAATACAAGACGCATTTGTTTAGAACTAATAGGATCTAATATAGAGACGGTTGGGGTTATATAAAATTCACCCACAATGTAGATTTTGGACATTATTTCTCCTTTTCTCTGTAGACTCTTGCTTCGGGTTAATATGCAAGGTTATTCAGTCTACAAGGGCGACAGTAGCAACAGCATGACATGGTTGCCTGAGCACAAACAAATCAAAGATCTTTTATTAATATGATTTCGTGCAGCCCTGTTCTAATCATTTGTGTTGTTTCACAGGAAACGCAACATTCAGAGCTAATAAAACAACGGATAATGAAATCAGCAAGTACTTTTTCTCTACGTTTACACTTCAGGGACAGGACAGAAAAGAGCAAGTAAGGGGAGGAGAGGGAAAATGAGAAAAGAAGAAAAGAGAAGAACAGGCTGGGTGATGTTGTGCTGTGCAGAATGATTGGAGGGGAGATGTGCGAGCGAGAGCTGTTGATAACTGTTTACAATAAGCGTTTGTGACTAACATCTCCAGAGAAAAGAGATATCAAATGAATCAAACTTCCTGCAAAAATTACATCAGGCTCGCTCATGAGGTGATAATGAACATAGAGCAATGTGAGGTGAGTCAGGATAGAGGGAACGAGCTGAGAGAGAGACAAAGAGAGAGAGAGAGCGAGAGAGAAGAAGCGATTAAGTGTAAGCAGGGAGGAAATGACATTATGAGGTTCGGGTAACCCATTTGTACTGAGACTGTTAATATGACAGCAAGAAACATTTTAATTGTAAAAATAAAAGCACGACAATTGCAATAGCTCAGAGGGAAGACGATCTTTAGTGGTCCGGTAACTAAGACGAGTGAGGAGCTCAGGGAGGGAAAATGAAGTGAGTGCTGCTGGAAAAGAGAGAGACGGAAAGAGAGAGAGAGAGAGAGCGACGGGGAGGGAGGGAGGGAGAAAGAAAGATCAGTATATTCCCAGAGTGCTTTGAGAACAGCTAACAGTCTTGGGCTGTGTTTGTCTTTAGTGCAGCTTCCATTAGAAAGCTGTGCTCTTGTAATGTGTTGTGACAGCGCTGATTCTTGTGACTAACTGCTTTGGCAGTGCTGCTCCTCTGTCATGCTAATGAAGAGATGTACGGAGCAGAACGACTGACAGCCCATCAACACATTCGGGCTCTCTCTTGCACCCATACGATCTCACACACACACACACACACACACCACACACACACACACACACACACATATATATATGTACTGTACACACACCTATGCAGAAGGACAGGTGCACAAAGGTGAAAATGAAACTCATGAACACTGATAAGGGTGAAACCAGACTTGACTGGTCACTAAGTCTGAGTGACAGGCATGGTCAGTGACTATGATGTGTAAAGAGAGCCTTGATTTACTGTAAAAACCCACATGCTAGGCTGGTTAGACTGAGATACGGAGGGATTGGCGTCACTCCTCTCTGCCATTGCGTCCCCTTGCATCAGAGAGATCCCCTAGTGCCTCATACAGATGCCCAGGTACTGAGTGCACCAACAGCAACACACACACACACACACACACACACACACACACACACACACACACACACACACACACACAGACGTAGTGTAAACTAAAACTACTCAGTCGAGTTGCATGGTGGGAAAAAATACTGTACAGTCACGCCAAAGTCACAGTTTGATATGTACCTCAGCTTTGAAGTCATGGTTTAGTACATTTTCAGTATACTAAAGTAAAAAAATAAATATTTTTTTTTCATTTATTATGAATTTATAACAGAGAACAAATAAACTAGTAATCAGGGCAAATTGGTCTTTATTTGCTGAACACATACAATAAGCATTGCACAAAAAGGCATATATCCTTCCTACTAAATTGTGTAAGAATAATAAGAGCACTATTCAGCAATTAGTGAAACAGAGCTGCACAATTTGATTAAAAAACATCACATGGAGATTACAGTATTTTAACACATATTAGGATTACAATTTCAATTGCTATATTTAACTGTAAAGTGTACTGTACAATGTCAATAATCTCATTACGAGAACATTTGCCAATATTTATAACCAAAAAAAAAAAAAAAAACTCTACAATTCTAAATAAATAAATTCCTGGTCTTTGTGTATATTACCTGTAATAAATTGCAGCCTTTTGGGACTGAATAATTGTCTGTATTTCTGTAATACAATTTCCATTTATGCAATTAATTTTGCATCACTAGAGCAATGCTTCTTTTATATGATGATTTTTAAAACATTATCTGCACTATGTGCTGCTGGTTATGGCACTGTCACTATTTTGCACAATCCTTCTTTCTCATGGTACACTGCTATCATGTCCTTTATGGTATTTAAAAAGCAACATCAACAAACGTCAATTTGGGGTATTATTCCCTAATCTGACATAGATGACACACGATGCTGATGATGCAAGACAATGCATAGTGATCCATATGTGTATGTTGCATGTGAAAGCAAAAAATTTATTTTTTTTAAATAAACGTGTTTATCTTCCTTTTCTGATCCTGTATTAATTCCAGACCTCTGAAATGATAGTTGAATCTTTTGCTACATGAAGCCTGTTTATCTTGCTGGCTGTAGGATGTGTTAAGTATTAAGTTAAGAATGCTATATATACATACTGTATATATTACCAGTTCAAAGTTTGGGTCTATTTTTCTACATTCTACAACAATACAAATATAACCTGTATATAAACATCTTGAATAGAACATTAAAAATTTTTCACTAAACATTAATGTGCTGATTAATGTATGATTATCACCAGCACTAGGTAAAGCGAGACTGTATTCACTCTGATAACTGAATGTCCTGTAGTGAGCGGTTCCCATGTGGGTACCGTTACACCCCTACAATATACACTATATAGATGAATGAGAGCCGGAGAGCAAAAAAGAGAGTGTTAGATTGATCTACATTAGCTCTAGGCTAAGTGAACAAGTCCTTTGCTCAGCTTAATTAAGGTTAATGCTGTCCTCATCCTTTATCTCTTCCCATCTCTCTCTCGATTTAGTTACATTTCTCTGACTCGTTTTTCTCCTTGTGCAGACACACTAAACTCTCGGCCATTATCTTTTAACCTCCTTTTTTAAACCCTAATCTTTGACCTACTCGTAACTTCAAATTTTCTCACCTCGACTTGCAGACGTCCCTCTTTCTCCTCTCGAACTATCTCCATCAAAGTAGCCATAAAAAAGCTCTTAAAGACTAAATGATATTTGCTCACATTATTGCCTGTTTCCCAGTGGTGTGACTAAGCACACGCGTTTAAATTATTCACAAACAGCCACTGAGGTGCTGATGCATCTTCCCCTCTTATGAACAGCTGTCATCTCAGCACGCTGTGTGTCTGTGTGTGTTTGTCTGCGCGTGTGTGCGGGAGACTTTGTGTCTCTACGTATGGACTGGGAAACTCATTACAGTCTTCTTATGATGCAAAGATTCTTGTCAGATTTAACACTTCTCTCTGAATGGAGGAAATAAAACAAAGTGTAAAGCAGGATGTATGGTACAAGACTGTATTGGAAAGAGAGTATGCTAATGCCTGGACCTGGAAGAAACTTCTGAAGGCCTGGAGCACTGATTGTTTTTCAGAACAGGAGGAAAATCAGCTGTCGATCAAACAAGGGTGGTGCATCAGAAAGAAACACACAGCTTCAGCAGGGGAAAAAAGGATCTCATTCTCTGAGTGTTTGGACAACACTCAGTTATTACTCAGTTATCATATCAGTTATTTTATGTAAAATAGTCTAAAAATAATAAGTCCATAAAAAGAAAAAAAAAAGGTGTATTACAAAGTGGTGGAAACAAACAGACAGGAAATGATTGTGGCAGCCTGCCAAAACCTCAGATCAGATTTGAACATTTTCTTTAAATTATATGGAGCTGTGTTTCCTCGACTGAACCTAGTGGCTTATTTACTCATATTTAAATCTTAAGTTATAGAAAGTGAAAAGTGACCAAACTGCATATAAAGGTTTTATTCAGCTTCCAATAAAAGAGGAAACACACTAACTGTCTTAAAGCAACTTGTAATCGCTAATTTATAGACTATTAGAAATGTGCATAATTACACTATACATTATTTCAAGAGGCTTTAAAGTCACCTCGTTATTATCTCTGGTGGAATTATCTTGAATTAATCTGATTTAACAGGTAAAAGCAAAAGTCCTGCCCACTTTTACATCTGTAAACTTGTTTTTTTCTTTGCAAAAACAAAATTACTGCTGATGACATTGATGACCAGCATCACCTGAGGTAAAAGTTATGGCATTTCAGCGTAACCCTCATCGCCGTCTCTTTGTTCAACTGCGCTGTACATCAGTGAGGAAATAATCGCTAATTTATTCTGTCAGTTCTGTTATGAGGCCTATTATTATAGTAATTAAAGATGATTAATAATTAATAGATTAATTGCTGCTGAGAATTTTAATTTAAGGTTTGTTTTGCATGCGGTGGTAACCTTGACAAACGCAACTATTCTTACTAGACATGTTCCTCACAAGCTTGCCAATATTTTATTTAATGTGTTGTGTTTCCGTGTTTCCTTTCATGAACACAGGGTTGAGTCTACGGGTACATGAACGAGCGCTTCATACGCAGAGCCGATGTGTCTGCACTGAAGGGCAGGACTATTCATAAACAGGTCTGGGTGTTTGTGTGTAAGAACGAGAAGGGCTGAGCGAATCAACACCCAATTTAAAAATTAAGAAAATGTATTTGTGGTGATCAATGCTGATACTGTGCAGAACGCAATGGAAAATGCTTGTGCCATAGAACTGTTTAAATAAAACTAAATAAAACTGGTTATCGTTATTTATTAATGATTAACAGATTATTGATTGTTTGTGTTCATCTAGTGCTTAAGAAAAATGTGAGAAATTACAATCCTCCATACATGTAGTACAATATACCAAATATTTTACTATATTTTATTTTATGTTTGGTTGTTTTGTAGAAATCAGACAACGTGTCAGTACATTAAACAGAGCATTTATGAATGCTACTCCTTTACTTAGTTAGCCACATTTCAGATGCCTGGTTCTCCATCGCAGAGACACTGAATGAAATGCATAATAAACCTCCTGATGCTCCATATCTCCTGTCATTCCTCTCCTCCAGCGTATGATTGCCACTTTGCTCTTCGTCTACACTCTTCATTCCACCTACACCAGTAAATACACTGTTGAAGCCCTTTTAACATGTCTACAGCATTGTTGAGAGACCCTGACAGCATGCCAAATATTATCTCTCTTATCTCTGTTCACCTTTCCAAATGTCACCGCAGCAATCTGTTGCAAGCTTACATTGTTTGCTGAAATCTTGGTTCTCCAAGATTCATAATTTGTTGTGTTGCTATCAGCGCCTGTTCTCCTTCCAAGCAGCCTGCTTACATAAAGTCTGTGTTTGGGATTTAGACACGCTCTGGCGTTCTCCTCTTAGGGTCAGTTGTTTTTGAGCCGTGCTCTCCAGGCACACTGGCCGGGTGTGCCCGCTGTCCCCTTGAGCATGTCTTACTGCAGTCCCCTGCCGTTTTGATGCTGGCTCTGACCTCGCGTTTACATGATGAAGAAGCTTCTTATCAAGAACTCCCTCTGGTCAAAAGCCCACGCAAGATTTACCTGTGAGAACGTGTCCTACAAGCCCAACCAGTGATGTGCAACAGCTCACTGGAGAACTTGCACAATGCAGGAGGGTAGAGAAGATGGAGAGGGTGGTTATTTCTTACTGCTGAATTTATTTTGCTTCCAAGTCTATATTTTAGTGTTGGTAGACAGGTTTCTTATAGAGAGGAGAGGGGATTTTTTTTTCCACAGTAAAACAGAAAGCACAATGTCGACAGGTCTTCACAGAGCATATTGAATAAAGTGAATAGAAGTGATGAAGACAAGCGTACTATATGGGAGATGATTATAGGGGGGGAAAATGATACAGGATGAGTCCGACCTGAACTCAGCAGCACAGTATTGATCTGATCCAGTCGATAAAAAGAAAAGAAAAAAAATAATGAGTATCGGAATAACTTTTGTTCGTACTACTTCAAAATGTTTTTTTCATGTATATTTCTGTTGATACTGTAAATAAAACATACAGCTCAAGCTGAACACATACATTGTAGAATATGAGTTATTTATTTCTCTTTACAATCACAATTTATACTTCATTAAAATAGTGCACAAATCAACACATTACAGTTTTAGGACGTTATTAGGGCGGGAATTACCAGGGACAAGCTGGTACAATATTAGCACGATACCTAGGTCCTGATTCGATTTGTGGTGCGATTCTGTTAGTATCCCAATAAATATCCCTATAATTTTTGACAAAACAGAAATAACCTGGGTTATTATTCCAATTGTTTAGTTTAGTGCGCACTGTAACCTCAGACTCCTGCTTCTGGTGGACAGGAGTGGAATCCAGTGTGCTGTAACCAATCCCCTCAAGATAAACCAGTTCTGAGTTCAGCTTGAATCAGTGTCCCCGTTTTCTAATATCTTTCATCAACAAGCCTCATGTTGCCTTTCAGAACTGCCACTCACTGAATGTTTTTTTTTCTTTATACCATTCTGTGTGAACTCTAGAGACTGTTATGTGCAAAATTCCAGGAGATAAGCACTTTCAACATCCCTGACAAGTTACTCAGATCACTTTGTTTTCCATTCTGATGTTTTATGTAAACATTAACTGAAGTTCCTGACTTGTAACTGCAGAATTTTATGTACTGTAACGATTCCACATGACTGGCTGATTGGATAATTGCATGAATGTAGAGGTGTACAGGTGTTCCTGTGAACGTGGGCAGTGATTGTATGCAGTGTACCACCGATTAGCCAGCCTAGAACGATTTCAAGCTAAAGACCAAAATTACCCAACATCCTTGCTTAAAGTTTAGTGAGTTTGCCGGCACATTTGGAGGTGTAATTAAATGAGTAAATTCATGGTACGGCAATACTTGGCTAAATGTCGTAGCCTGGGTGGTCTGTGAGAACAGCAGGGGTGGACAACTGGCTCTAGTTGTTCGTGGCAACAACTGCCTGAGTAGTGCAGGCAATAATCATAGAGCATGTTTCCATCAGCAAACATAATCGTTTTCGAAATCAGAGCTAAATCACACGTCACTGAAATTACAACCTACTGCAGGTTCAATAATCAGAGAAGGAGAGAGGCAGAGTGCACAAGAGACAGAACCAAAGTGAGAGAGAGAGAGAATCAACATTATGACAGTAAAAATACATTAGGACACATGCACAAATACATATAAACCAAAAACCAACATTATTACCATGAATACCCTCTGGGATGCTTTCAAGCTTTTAGATTTTGTGAATACTGTTCCTTAGTGAGAGGGAAGACCCTCGCTTGAACGCCTGTCAGCAGTAAAAAGGTAAAGGGAAAAGCCTGTCTGAGACAAATCTCAGGAGTGCTATAATAAGCCCATTTCACACACACACACACACACACACACACACACACACACACACACACACACACACACACACACACACACAGGCAGACTCGAGCCTTGCCGAAGCACCAACAGCATATCTGTACAAAACCACAACTGCTTTTGTGGCTACCGGATGTACGACACAGAGCTGCTCTAAAGGTGCGAGGGCCACACAGAGACCATCAGCGCAGAGTAATCACAGCACATAAGCCGAACGGCTGAAGGCCGCACCAGGCGGTCATGTCCGACCCTCTAATGGCTCCAGTCAATTGGATCATTTATGGGACACAAAAGCAAAAGCCCACTCTAATGTGCCAATCCTGATAATATTAGGATTTGGTCTCTCGCCTTTAAAGCTGGTGGAAATGTGGGTGAGAGGTGGGTGGAAAAGTGCTTGCAGATTATTGTGGACTCTGTGCCAAACATCAGCCTCAAGCAAGTTTCTAAGAAGTGATGATGAAAATTAACAACAGAAAACAATTACTTGCAGTCAACGTAGTGGCGGTGTAATGGATAAGCTATTAAATGCTGCAAAAATCACTGATCGCACACATAAATAAATATATAAATAAAATCCTGTAAAACAAGCTATGTGAAATTGAATCCATTAAGAAAAGTTTGCGAGAGCCTTCCTAAACCAGCTATCGACAGCTCAGGGATATTATGAATATGTTATCCATTTATAGCACTGCCCCAAGCTGATCTGCATAGAGTGAAACATGTCCTAGCTACTGTATTGTGACTCATACATGCAGTTACTGTAAAAAGTCGACATATTTTCATATCAAATACTTTCACATGGAAATACATTATACTAAAGCTAAATATTCACACACACACACACACACACACACACACACACACACACACACACACACACACACACACAAAAAGACATGTATAACCCCTATTCTTCTCACCTATGAATAGCTAGACTGCAGATGGCTAAATTAAGGATGATGGGTGAGAGTGTGTGAGTGAGGGAGAAGAAAAGCGAAACGGGGAGGGCCGGGAATTGGATAATGCGTGGGCCACACTCTCCCGCCGGTCATGTGCCAGAGGTGCAGATATTAAAAGGAGTGGTGACCAATTACCAATTACTTGCTAGTGCTCTCAAATCTCTCGCCTCATAATCTAATACTGCTCTCTTTAGCACAGCCCACCACATCCTTTCAAGCGCTCCCGAGAGGAGGCAAAACTAATGAAATGCACACTCCAGCCATAGCCCGGGCCCGGCTCATGATCAGCTAACGCAAACACGCACGAGGCCCCTCCATCCTCCTCATATCGGCAAAACAAGTCAAGCTTAATATCCAGTCAGGCCCTTGCTTTCAATCGTTAGCTTTTGTGTGTTCTGTGTAATCCAGTGAGAATTGATGCATTATTAAGAGAGGGGATAAGACAAAACTATCCCGCCTCCCTCAATCTGGTGCTGTGGTGCTTTCCCTGCGGTTGGGCAGCTCTCTATTTTCTCACTCGTGTTCTCTTCTTTCACTTCATAATTCATTTCAAATAAGAGAAAACAAACAAGTTGTGCCACATCAGGATTTTTTTTTAAGTGAAAAAGGGAAAGTGGTTATGAAGGAGTGAGTGAGATAGGAAAAGAAGGATTGAATGATTGTTTTTCATTTTTATTGAAAGGGGTGAAAAGTGCATTTGTGCATACTGTAATATGCAGAGTAAGACCCCAGGCAAGATAAACAGAGTGCACTTCAATTCTCAGGACAATAATAATTATTTTAAGTTACATAACCCACTAAGACAAGCACAATTTCACTGACAGATATGCTTCTTGACATCAAAGATATAATGCATGTAAAAAAAAATCACACACAGACAACATAATTTGGTCATACTAAGCATACATGGTCGTACATACATTTGATGAACTGACATAAATGATTAGACATTTAAATATAACATTCCTTAAAGATTTTGGTCCATACTGACAGCATGGCATCATGCAGTTGCTACAGATTTGTCAACTGCACATCCATGATGCGAATTTCCTGTTCTACCACATCTCAAAGGTGCCATCTGTGGAGGCCGTTTGAGTATAGTTTAAAATGTTTTTAGCTTGGTGACATTACAAATTATACTGTGGTCACATACTGTATGGATGGACAACAATACTCAACTTAAACGATGATCAATTAGTACTAAGTGTGCCAAAAAAAATCTCTCATGCACCATTACACAACCAACACCAGCAGCCTGAACCATTAATACAAGACAGGAGGAGCCATGCTTTCGTTTACACCAATTTCTGACCCTACCATCTGATTGTCACTCAGACTCATGGCAACAGACAACATTTTTCCAATCTTCTGTCGTGCAATTTTGGTGAGTCCATGCAAATTATAGAATCAGTTTTCTGTTCTTAGCTGACAGGATTGGCTCGCAGTGTGATCTTCTGCCGCTGTAGGTTCGATGTATTGTGAGTTCAGAGATGCTCTTCAGCATACTGTACCCCAGCTGAAACTAAAAGATATTATTTGAGTTACTGTGGCCTTTCTATCAGTGTGTCTGGCCTTTCAGATAACTTCTGCTCACCTGATATTTTTCAGGCCATTTTCTTTAAGCCCTAGATATGATTGTTCATGAAACTCCCGGTAGATCAACCGTTTCGGAAATACCTTGTCTGGCACCAACAACCATGTTGATGCCCAATTTGAATTTCAGCAGGTTGTTTTGACCATGTTGTTATTTATTTCCACTTTCTTTTTAAATCCCATGGAGTTATGTACACTGCCAGGCAAAAGTTTAGATGTACCTTCCAGTTCCATGGTCTTTCCTGATTTTTATTTCTTTCTCTTTATTTCTACCACAATGCTGAAGGTATCCAAAATATGCAATAATCTTTGAACAGTTGACAGATGATATTGAGATGTGCACACAGTGTATGCAACTTATGTTCTGTAAAGCCTTCATAACGGCTCTAATTTGAGGTGCGTGTAATTAATTAATTTCAAAACAGTTGACCTTCATGTCTTGAAATAACAGACTGATGCTGTTGTTACTTAATTACCTAATGCCATAGGTGTTATTTCACAGTTTTAAAAAATCCAGTATTGTTCTGGAATATAAAAAAAAAAGCTTGTGTCCAAATGTTAGACTGGTATTGTATATGACAGTACATTTCATAGTAAATCAGCAGCTATCAATACATTATTGATACAAAATTGCAAAATCGAGTGACTACAAACAAAACCGCAGGCTTATCCATTGTGCCAAAATTGTGGGAGGTGGTTATGGCATTTAGAAAAAAAAATCACAAAATTTACAAGATATAACAAAAGTTATTTTGAAATAGAATATTGGTGTTTGTGTTTATCGCCCTTACAAAAAGTTATTGAAAGAAAACATGCACAATACAATGTCTTTTTTTTTTTCATTCTGATTTTTCTTAAAACTCTTTTGCGGTCAATTTACGATGTGCTGTGTTTCCTATTTAAAGGTAGAGTAAGACTTGAATTTGGCAATACAGCAGTACTGTATGTCACAGAGTTTACAGTGCTACTGTATCACTAAGCCTGAGAGAAGTTTGGGGGGTTCCTTCTTGTGTATCTTAAGATTGAGGATGATTGGAAGTGGTGGTGCTTTAGTGCTAGCCTGGGTAGCAGAAACCCCAACCGGTGCTGTAATACCTCAGTATCTGACATGCTGTTCTTGCAGGTGTTAGATTCATGATGATGTGATGAGATACACTATTGGGGTGTGCTGGGGTGGAATCAGAAGCTTTAATCCCCTCACTAGGACATCCTTCTCAGCCTAACTATGTTCCCTGTCAGACAGGGAACTTGACCCACTTGTCCTTGATCTACTGGGGTGCACCATCACCCTTCTGCCTGTAACATTTTGTTTTTTTTTTTAGTTTTATTAGGTTTGTAGTTTATAGTAATAAGCCATTAGACTTTTTTTTTGTCTTTCCACTCCACTTTCAGTTATTTTCCAGAAGATGTATGTATAATGTTTAGAAATTATATGGTAAACTGTTCTGTTAAAGTCCTGTCTCATTCTAGTATCGAAATCGAAATATATGGTTAAACTAAACATTAATTAAAGACATTAATTAATTTGGTTTGCCTTTTTTACACGTGTACTGAAATGATTCATAATTCCACCATCCGGTGACACCCAAATGAGACTACAGTAGGTTACATTTTGAGTCTTCTTCCTTGCCACTGTCACCTCTGGCTTTCCCGTCTAAATCTACATTCTGGTTTTTGTTTTATTGTGACACTGTCTTCCGTTAATAGCTCTATTGAACTAAACGAAATTACATGACCTCATCTCTTGATCTCTGTCTATTATTACGCTTAACCTCCCTATTTAAGATCCATCTCAGCCTCTCCTTTATTTTTCTCAGCCTCTCCTTTATTTTCCATCTCTTACACTGTCTCTCTCTTTCTCTTAGGTCACAGGAAGCAATAATTTCGAATGTCACAGGTGGTTTATGGTAGCATCAGTTTAGCAACAATCCATCCTTGTTAGCAGAAGGTGTTTTTCTCCCCTCATTATCATCATACTGTTTTTATGCATCTCTTTACTGTCAGTGTCCTTGGAATCTAGGACACGGTCGAGAGTTTTAATCAATTTTCTGAGTGGTATGTCTGCCCAGTCAGTCAGACAATCCTCTGGCAAAGCTGGATACAGGCCCAGCAATAAACAATAATACAATATCTAATCTGAATTATGGTTGAAAGAGATTAAGGCATCATAATCCTGTGAATAAATAGAATAAAGTCAGGCAAAAAATGAAGTGGGGGAGGAACTCTTGTTTTTGTGTGCATTTGTAGGTGATGGTGAGGTTCTGTGGTGGACAGTACCATTTCATTAAAAGGTCACTAATCCATGAGCCAATCTCTCTCTCTCTCTCTCTCTCTCTCTCTCTCTCTGGTGTAAAGTCCTGTCTGTTCCACTCTCTCTCATCCACCCCCCCCCCCCAGAGCTCTAAACTAATCTGAAATCTAAAGATAAAAAGCCTCCAATGGTAATTACTCAAGGAACAAAAGAAGACCATGTATGACCATATAACTATATGACCATATAACACATTTTCATGTCCAGTGTTGAAGCAAAGAATTCCACTCATATCCCATGTCCGGGCTATTTATATATTTCCACCCACCACTTTAGTTCTCTCAACCAGCTTCTTTATAATGGTCAGAAGTTAAACAAGGGCAGGATTTGTGAAGTGAGCACACAAAAGGCCAGCAACAGTGTTTTCCCACACGCAGACCTCATCCAAGACCTGTGCTGAACTCTGCTGCGTGGTCTCGATTCATGCAGCGTGAAGTGCATTGTGTACTCCGTCTCTTCAGAGATACTGCATGAGCAGAAATAACTAATATTATTACAGACAAAAATGGACGCTTAATATTGAGACTGTATACTCATGATACAGTATGCTTGGTAGTGGTTGAATGAAATTTACTCTTTCTGTGTTTGCTCCTCCCTCTTGATTTGAAGTTTCACCCACACACAGCTTGTTCAGTAAGCATGGGTAGTCCATGTGTTGCAAAATCACATTTAAGATTTTTTGTTTAAACAAAAGACGTTAGACAGAAATCCTTCAACAACAAAAAAAACACACACAAATTGCCTATAACCACTATAATTTGCTTAAGAGGAGAGCTCAGGTTACTGCCCTGTCCGGACAGGTGAAATAAGTATCATCCTGCTCAGCCTTGAGAAAGAAGCCACAAGTTCTCAGGATCAAACGAGCTCAACTGGTCTTTTTATCTCATCATATATATCAAAGGCATTTAGGACTCCCTTCTGTTGTGCGCCGCGACAGACGCCCTCGTCCAGGATGTCTCTATGTAATTATATGCGAGAGAACCTTTATTTCAACACCGCTGCCCACAGCAGATGAAAGACACAGGCATGTAATTGCCCCTTTCTTGTCGAATGAAGAGGAAAGAGAGTGAGGGAAGAGAGCCAGAGGGAGGGGTGAGACTTAGTGTTCCTGTATATCCTGTTTACTCCGTGGCTCACCTCTCTGTCTTTCTCTCCTCCCTCCCTGTGTGTCTAGTCTGTGGCGGTCACAGTGGCTCCAGTCAATTGGACTTCATTATTCTCTGAGAGTCTATGCCTCTAGAACAGAAGTGTAAATTGTTGTGCTAATGCATCTGTGCAAACACTGCTTTTTTTTTCTTTTTTTTTTTATAGAACCAGATTTACACACTACACACTACTGTATAACTGTCAGTCACGGGGATACACACACTCACTTAAATGCAGTGTGAACAGATGCTGTCAAATACACACACACACACACACACACACACACACACACACACACACACACACACACACACACACACACACACACACACAATACGCTCAATACAGTCTTGTCACTCACACACAGCAGTCTAAATCAAGAACAAAAAGCCCGGCACTTAATCAAGAGTTTCCAGGCAGCACCAGAATCATGAGCTAGCGCTCTCACATTCTCAAGCTGCAAATGACTGAGGAATAGCTGTCATCGTGATTCACCACGTCTCTCCTTCCTTTCAACCTCTGATTTGTTTTATAATGAAACAAATAAAAAAAAAGGAAAAAAACAACAGAGCACAACTACTTTGTGTTGTTATCATAAATTGCCGTCAGAAGATTTCTCACAGGTGGCACTTCTATGACATCTCATTAAAACAGGGAACGAATTGTGCTTTGGATCTGAAGTGCAACACTAAGCACTCAAGTCTCCCCATAACCACATATATACGGGACTATACTCGAGGAATGATGTTTTTCTTTTCATATAAACAGAGCGGTATAAGCATGTAAAGTATATTCTGTGGCTCCAGAACCACAGCCACAGTTGTCCCACATGCTCGAGACCACCTGCTCATGCTTTAGAAAAAGAGGCAGCAGCCTTCAGCCCAGACAGCTTCTCTGACAGGAGCGTGGGGACCCACACAAAGCCATCGACACAATCTGCTAAAACGTCTGCTGGCTATGTGTCCATGTGTCTGCACGTCTTCTTTAAGCCTGCACTCAGGGCCCGGATCAATCAATGCAGCCTTATGCTATCCCATTATGAAGCATTATATTAACAAGCATTATGAGCAGTTACTGTTAAAGCACCTGTGAAATGACTCGAGGTCAAGAAATTTATTCCATATGTTCCAGTTTTCTTTGTAAGATTTGGTGGAACAACCAGTGGAAGTGAAGGGACTGTTGGAAAAGGATGCATTAGAGGAAGCAGATTAAAGACGAAGGCATTCCAAGCGCTGCATTCCTTAGATACTATAGATAACTAACTAGCAGAATTTATCTGGAAAAGGCATGCTTTTAAGGGACCGTTTAATCCGGGGAAGTGTTAGTGTATTTCAAATGCCATGAGTCATCAATATTTGTACTATTGCCAGCAAATTTAAAGCTGCAAAATAGCAGTCTCCACAAAACCAGGTATTTTTGGTTGTGTATTCTCTTACCTCACAAGTTCAGAACATTCCTGTGTTCTAGAAACATATATTGCTGAAACATGGACTTGAAGAGAAACAAAAATTTGAGTGGCCGGCACTGAGTCCTGACCTCAACCCCATTAAACACCTTTGGGATGAACTGCAACACAGGCCATTTCGCCTGACATCAGTACCCAACCTCACTAATGCCCTTGTGGCTGAAAGGGCAGAAACTCCCACAGCCATATTATGAATTCTAGTGGAAAGCTTTAACAGCAGAGTGGAGGCATTTATAGCAGTAAAGAGGATACTGGCTTTGGAATGTGATGTTCAACAAATGCTTTTGTGTGGCAATTCATGAGTTAGTTTTTTTTTTTATTATTCAGATTTAACTTATTAATCTTTGGTAAAATGTTCTCTATAATCCTACAGGTGTGTGCCAAACTATTCACACATTGGCAGGCAACATGGCAACCTGTATGGTACTGTAGGAGCAAATTATTATTATTAAGGTTTTTTAGAATTGTAACAAAATAAGGAAAAAAAATGTACATTGAATTAGGATATTTACAAACTCGTGATACTTACAGAATCACAAATTTGAATTGCAAATCGAATCAACACCTAGGTATCCTGATAAACTTTTAGTTTGGTTAATATGGTGTTGCTATTTTTCTAAGCCTGAGATTTTTTCTGTTGTCTGAGATTTAAAGGTTTTGGTATGGCAGCCAACATGTGAGACTGCTGAATACTGATTTTCATTTCCTTCGCTCTTTAGGAAAATAACTTCCATACTGTGCAGATAATCAAGCACATGAAAGCAGACGATGCCACAGGAGAAGATCCTGGGGCTCATTACACAAGAGTAACAGGAGCATATGCTTTAAGCACAGCACCTGAAATACTGTGTATACCTGTTTGGACTTGGTAACTTCTTTGTGAGTTGAATGCTCCTTAGTTATTCCCAGTATCCTGCTCTACCATGCTTGCAACAAGCTCCTCTGGCCCTGATCACTTAATTTCTCTCTCACAGCATCCTGATAAAGATTCACAGCACACAAACCCTGATGTGAGATGTACTCGGACAGCTATGCATCAACAGTCTTTTAAAAGTCCCTCACTTCAAGACTAATCGATCAAGCAGAATGATCCAGCCCACGTTTCAGCCATCGGATCAATAGACATCTTCACGGCTTCTACTCTGGCACTTGCCCTTGCAGCTCGTTTTCCTTCACAGTGCTATTCTGTGAGTAGGATGAAACAAGACAGTACGATGTGGGACGGGGTGGCGCAGTTCAGAGCAACCACAAAGAGAGTTAATGAACCTGCACCAGTCAGCATGGCGTCCATCTGTTTCCTTAATCCTCATAACCGTTGCCCATGCAGTGCTAGGGCACTATGCCATTACAGATAAACCTGACTTACTGCTGCCATATACAGACAGAGGCTGTGAGCAGCTTACTGTGAATGAACCCCAGTAAAAATGCACTGGACTGTCGAAACATACTGACTTTTTTGAGACAGAAGGCTAAGCGTGGCCTGGCTGGATTTAACTGCTAAGAGCTCAGCTCACCTGCTAATCATAGCACAGTGCCAGAGTACAAGCACAGTGAGCAGAGAGGTGAGAGTGAGGCCGGCCATGGCACCCATCTGTTCATCCACAGGCGAGAGGCTCCAAGTGAACGGATTTCCTTACTCATACATATGCTTGCACATACTAATATAAATGTTTAACAAGCACACAGTGTCACCACTGTAACATTAGCACAAATTTGGGCATTATTATTATAATTCATAAAGTTAACAATATTGTTAATTATAATGTACTGTAATCAGAAATTACTTGTAATTACATTTAAAGACAACAAATTTCAACGGCTACATTACTTAGCATTATGGTAGAATCCAACCTGCCTTCATACGAACTAAACTTGTGCATCAGTGAAGTGAACATTAACAGGTAAGAAAACTGTCATTGTTATTAGA
Organism: Clarias macrocephalus; assembly: GCA_011419295.1. Lineage (NCBI taxonomy): Eukaryota > Metazoa > Chordata > Actinopteri > Siluriformes > Clariidae > Clarias > Clarias macrocephalus. Next base: position 59,084 of record JAAGKR010003229.1, read on the forward strand.
GATGGGAATCACCAGGGACCACTTGATACAATATTATCACAATCCCTGGGCACTGATACAGTTTGCATTGCAATCCTGTAAGGATCATGATTTCATTTTATAAATGTCCCGATTCTCTGTCTCTGTCTCTCTCTCTCTGTGTATCCCAACAAAGGATTTCAATTGGGTTGAGTTCTGGACAAAGCCTTTCAAAAAGTGCTTTTTTGTTTTTCCAAACATGGCACTAGGCATTAAGGCCAAACAACTCCACTTAGGTTTCATCTGTCTGTAGGACATTGTTCCAGAAGCACTGTGGTCATGCAAACCTCAGTTGCGCTTTCTGTTCTTTTTAGACAGAAGAGGTTTCTTCTGGAAAACCTTCCAAACAATCCATACTTGTTCAGTCTTCTTCTAATTGTGCCATCATGGATTAGGCCTGCACAATTAAAATAAAAAAAAAATCATGATCTGTTTTCACACACACAGACAAACTCACACAGTGTAAAACTAAACACCATTAATTCAACAATCAGGCCAGGGATTAGAGATCAAGTTTTTTTTTTTTTTACTTTTAATTGAGTGCAATAGATGTTTTTGTGTAATCCCATAGAGGAAAATTATGATTCTCATTTTGTCAATAATTGTGCAGCCCTATCATGACTTTAACATTTAGCATGCTCATGTTTCTCTGAGCATTGCACAGACTGACCCTGGGGTGAATTGTCCTGGGACATCCCATTACATGAGGTTCAAAGTTAAGCATATTAAAAAAAAAACGCTATGCAGTTAAAAAGCTGATCTTCTCATGAGTTCATGTAAGCACTGCTTAATTATATACTGTTTCTATAATTAAGCATCTGTGAAAATGATGCGACAAAAGCTGTGCATGAACTAAATAAACAACCAGGAAAGAAAACTTCATATATTTTGTGAGGAAAATAAAGAAAAAGAACTTAGCAATTTGCAAAACACTGAGGGCTTCAAAACATCATGACATGTAGTAATATTGAGTATCAAAATTATTACTTTGTTTAAGTGAGTGAAGTCGACATTCAGAGTCAAATTCAAATTCAAATTTTATTCGTCACATACACAGTCATACACAGTATGATATGAAGTGAAATGCTTATAACTAACTGGTTCTCAAAACACTTATTAGCCCGCATGTACAAGTGTCAAATCAGACACACTGAAAAGTATGAAGGCTGTGTGAAGGCACACGCTGATATATCCTGTGAGTGTAATTTCATCATTACACTTCTACCTGCAATAAGCCTTCAACCTCCAATCCAAACGCTCCTTCTCTTCACCTCACTCTCTAACTAACTCGCACTTGTTTCCTCCATCACAAGTCAAAAGGCAAAAAAGCTGACAGGTACTGATGAAGGAAGTGTCTTTACACGATACAAATTAACGTTGAAAAAGAAATCATTAGAATGAATAAAGGAATAAGGATTGGTGTACAATTCCGTTTGGACTAAGCCTCACTTATTCTAAGACAGCAGTTACAGCCATATGGAAACTGCACACGTCCCACTAAGACGTCCTCTCCTTAGGGCCAAGTAGAGGTGGACAGAGTATCCAGGAACAAGCAGATTATGTGCTCATATTAGGTTCTTTTTTTTCTTTTTTTTTTGGAGGTGTCAGAAGGTTGGGAGGCAAGAAGGAGAAAAACTGCTGACTTGTGCACACTAAAAGCATTCACTTGCTATGTATGTTTAAATGTAATGCATTTTACAGGGTGTTGCCACATCATGATGCTGTAGCTAGTGCAAGCTTTTCATTCTGGATTCCAGAAAGCTACACACCTCAACTTAGGTGCAATCTGCAGGCAGAGAAGACCTGAAAATTCCAGTATGTCGAAATCCTGGTGAAACTGGTGAGCGAAATTAATTTAGTATGTGCTGTCACCTTGCGATTTAACGTGTTAATCTTCTACAAGGGTGAGAGAAAACACCAAATAATTAAGCACATTCAGAGATGGTTTTCTGCTTACTGCTGTTGTAAAGCGTGGCAATCTGAGTTACATTAACCTTCCTGTCAGCTTAAACCAGTCTTCTCTGAACTCGTTTATCAATACTGTACGTCTATCTGTAGAACTGTCTCTTACCAGATGTTGTTTTCTCTTTCCATTCTGTCTAAACTCAAGAGACAGGTGTGGATAGAAAAACCCAGAAGATTAGGAGTTTCGAAAAAACGCATACCAGCCCAACACCAACAACCATGAGGCAAAGGTACTGAGATCATATCGTATTTATTAGAGATGGGGGAAAAGAATAAATTTTCCGTTTGATCGGCCATGACTGGTGATCAGGCACGGGATTCTGAGAGGAGTAACAGAAACACATTTTTATGGCATTATATTACCAAACGTTGCAAACATTGAAGAAAAGCCAATCAGCCTTTTTTTTGGCAAACTTTGCAAGCAAATTAGTCTTAAACCCCACTTGTTACACACACTTAGACCAGTTAAAAATATATATATAAAATATAAAAATATATAAAAAAAATAAAGAGCACAAATTAATCTTGAGTGTGTTATCATGTGTTAAAAGCAACTGCTCATCATGCGATCATTGTCAAGTTGAGTTGGGGGACTTTGTTGTCTTTATAATCCTATGAATGCTGGACGCTATTCACACATTGACATTAAATATTATATTTGTTATCTGGTAAAAACCGGACAACATTTTAATATCGAATCAGGATATTTATAAAATCATGATACTTACAGAATCGCGATCTAAACTGAATCGACGCCTCGGTATTGTGATATAATCGTATTGGGTAATCTCTGGTGATTCCCACCGCCAGTATATATCCTTATTGTGATGTGGGCATTAGTTGATGCTTTTGACCTTTATCAGTGTGACTTGATGCATTGTGCTACTGCCACATGAGAGGTCAGGTATACAGGTGTTTGTTATACAGTATTCGGTGTGTGTATAGTGTATCAGAAGAACCGTGCTGGTTGCAACATTTAATGTTTTCATAAAATGCACTCTTGCTTGTGCATCTTTCTTGTGGTAAACCAATTAAAGAATTCATCCATCGCAGCAGTAGGCTGAGTCAGACTGGCTGTTTAACAGAGTATGGCTGTGTGAGGTCTTCTGAGCATCTCTTTGTAACAGTGTTTCATCACACGCCATCACACTTCACTGACCGGCAACACACACTTACTCCACAACAATGACAAACCAGCTGCTCTGTGTGTCAGCATGCATGTGTGTTTGTGTGTATACCCTCTCTGGGGTGTTAAGGACTCCTCCCCACAGTGGCATTGATACCCCCAGCAGAACCCTAATAAATACTCTCTTCTCCCTTTCACATCCCCCAGTGACACCACCCACAATGCTACTCTTGGGGCAGATGGGAGCCATAATAAACATTAAACCCCGAGTGATAGGATTCTCCATGCTGCCTTCTGAAAAGCAGTTCCACAAGCCCCCCCACCACAGTGGGGAGGTAAATAAAAGCAGAGAAAAGAGGATGATTGCATACGAAGGAAAAGAAAATCAAAAAGCAGAATGGATGGATGAGACTAAAACAGACAGGGAATAAATCTGCAGAGACTGAAATGTGACTAAATAGGCTGCATGCCAAATTGCCTTCAATGCTTATTGATAAAGACTTCCATGTTTTTAAATTTCTGCATGATCAAAACTATATACGCTGCTAATCCTCACACAATTATTTTACCCACCATCTCTGTGTCAGATTTACATAAATGTATGTATGGCTATTCTCCAGAAACTGGTCAGGAATTTCCTTTGAAGGCAAAAAAAAAAAGCCCAGCTAGAAATATGAGAAAAAGAGATTTGCATGGCCCCAAAATGTCACATGGTCCCAGCAGGATGTATGGACCCCTAAAGAGTTGTTCCGCAATGCTTTCTGAATGCATATTAAAACCACGGGGGGGGGCTGCGGCCACAATGGTATGAGTTACAGAAACTCCACAGACTCCAGCGCTCCCTGGGAAGATGGTAGCTGAGAGAATGTTTTAATATCCCATATAAACCTTTAAACACTTATTTAGTTACTCATCTTAAAGCTCATCACTCAGTAACTACTATGAATGCTTCAGAAACTAACAGAAGAATGTAGTTTAGGGGATTCACTTGTAGATGTAATACGATAGAACACAATAGAATATAGGGGGAAAAACAAGCTGATGTTGCTCTGCATGAATTCTGGAAAACAACAACAACAACAACAAAAAAACGTTTGGGGGGTTTTCTGACTATAACATATATTGACAATGCTACGTTAAAACATAGCTGTAAAGTTCACACTGGGTTAGGAGCTGATTTAACAAACACAACTGATTCAGTTTGCCTAAAGATGTCTAAAATCATCTAAAAGTGATTTTCTCACAGAGTGAATGTTCGTAGTGAAGCCATGAAAAAAAAACAGTTTGTTCTCAGACGCTAGCTCTGGTGCTGTCACATTATCAACAAACAGAAGAGTGATTGCATACTCTGGAATTGTAGTCAACAGTACAGAACTGACTGAATTAATCAACTGAATTAATTTCTCCACCAAAGTGAGAACAGACATAGATCAGATGAGTGAAGAGATGATGATGAGGCTCGTAGTTAGACTGATCTGGCTTATGTTAGCAGTCAAAGTTATAACCTATTCTATTGTTTAGCATTGTTTTTCCAAAAAAAAAAAAAAATTATCTAAATGAGCTTTCTGCTGATTTCTGTTCAATTCATTTTTTAAACTATATATTAGAAATGTTAATTATTAATTGTTAAATGATTAATTGCTGTTAAAAAATGTAAAAATGTATTAAGCATTATGTTTTTTGCATCTAGTGGTAACCTTGACAACGCAGCTGTAATCTAAAGAACACTTAGCTATCCTTACTAGCCAGGCTCCTAACATCTTTGCTAACAACTTGTTATGTCTCTGCATTTCCTTTCAAGAATACCGGATTGAGTCGGGCTGCTTATGATACACTTCCCCTTTCACCATCTTTATTTTCCGTGAGAACTCCGTCGCACTCCCCCGCTGGCCAGCTTTTATATTATCTTTGCTCTCCGTTCTAGGGACCACTTAAGTATTTACGCTCTCCGAGACAGCAGGTGGCAGTATGAACCTACTTGGTTTGTGAGCTGCCATTAAACTCCAGAGAAGAAGAGAACAAGGACTTTAACTTTTGCATTATGCCTAATATTATTGATATTTTCAAAAAATGTCAAGAGCAACTATGTTGTTCAGAGGATGGGATTATAATGCACTATGCGATAGTCAGATTTTGGAGAAGACCGACAGCACTGATGACGTCGCATCTGAACAGCCATCTACGTCAATCTCAGGTACGACTGGCTTCCATATCTGATTTGGTCCGTGCCTGAGTATCGTATCATTCTTGAGACCACCTTTTCCAGTGTACTTCTGTATGGTTACCAAACGCGGAATGGTCTTCTCACTGATCAAAATGAACCAGACTGAGCCTGTCTGTGAGCATTTCACAAGTGCTGGAGGAAAGGGGCTATTCTCAGCCAGGTCTGTGTGTTTCTGTGTGTGTGAGAGGGGCTAAGCAAATCAATAAAAATGTATAAAATAAAAATGTACCCGTTTTAAATAATAAAAAAGAGGACTGGTATGTGGAGCTCAAAGTTGATACTGTGTCAAGCCAAAACAAATAAATCAGTGTATAGGACAAACACCGTGTGCCGCTACAACTCTATAAATCAAGCTTACACTGAGGGTTTTATTCGATTAATCGATTAGTACCCTAATAAAATATTGTAGAAAATGTTCACATTTGGCCGAGAGATCTTCCCAAGCCACAAGACATGGAGTAAAATAAGCTGAAAAGATGCATAGTTTAATATACACACAGAAATTTATTAGGTCAGAGCGTAATGAACAAAGCCATTCCTGACAGTGATTGTTCCTGCATGCCTACATCGCCTGCTGAGCAGTTTGGATCCACCTCTCAATCAAAATCAGTCTATCAAGCATATCAGAACAATTAAAAGCAGCAGACACATGCCTCACCAGAATGAGGAGAGACATGCTCGTTCTCATGAGTTAATGAGTTTGAGGTGGATGTAATTAGGACGTGCAGTGATCTGCATGTGTTGACAGGTGCCGAGGCAGTTCCGCTAAATTCCTTTAAAGCTGCAAAGACAAGACAGAATCCCAGGCAAAGACAAACTAAGGCTGGCTCGACTGTATGCTGCATAACTCGCTGCACTGTGACTGTAGTTTCCTACTGCGACTGCGAGTCAAACAGTTTTTCTTTGTTCAGACTGAAGTTATTAAGTTGGCTGACGCTACTGAAAAATAGTGCAAGAGAAGCTGTAAAAGGCCTGTCATAACTACAGTGCTGGAGAAAGAATGCAAACTTTCACATGCCAGCTCCAGGCGCTATTGTTCAGTGGGGCCTGAATAGAAGTGTGACTATGAAAAGGGAACAGAGGCCAAGTAAATACACACATATACACTCACACACACACAGATAAAAACTCAATCTCTCAGAAGTGAAGAGTGCAGGCTCACCCCCTCACCCCACGCACAGTGGCAGAGAAGGAGCCTCTTCCAGCCCTTCCATTCAAGCAGGGCACAAAGCCACCCCACTGAGTCATTCTTCTGTAGACCCTGTCACTCTCCACCCATCTGACCCTCCTCCCACACACACGCGCACACACGCTCACATACGCACACACCACCCATCTGCCGTAAACCCTAGCTGGGCTGAAGAGTCTCCTTCTCTTCTTTTCTTATTCATCCATGCCCTGCTCATCTTCACTTCATTAAAATCTCCTTCTTTTCTTTCCCGTCATTCACCCCTCAACCTACCCCTTTAACTCACTGTGTCCTCAACAGCATCCTGTTTCTCAACTCTTCTCCTGTTTGTCTCATGCCTGTGTTCTTTGCCTAGTGAATAAGTGTGTGGTCTTTGTGTTGGCTCTAATAACAGCCGTCGCTCATTCAGAAAGACCTTTGAGCCTAATAAAGGACGAATATAAAAAAAAACTGAGTTTTAGCATCAGATTAAACAGCTCATGTCATTTATAAGTCCTTTTTTCCTCAAAAAGATGGCAATAAAAAATATGAAAAACTGCAAGCAGTAGCATTTCAAGATAGCTTTTTTTTATTTAGCTCTCCTTTTCTCTTAACTACCTCTCTCTCTCTACCTACCCATCTGTCTCTCTCTCCTTTCTCTCTACGTTGTTTGCTGCAGATTTATTGTTGCACACGATATGTACAGTATTGGCAAAGCATTAAAGGTGTCCACCAATAATAAGTGGAGCTCTAGCCATCGACGGGAGCCTTAATAAAAACATCTCCTCCCAACGATCTGCTCATCAGTTACTAACCTTCACTCTTTCGCTATGTCTTTCTTTTTTTACACTCCTCTCCTCTCAGAGTGAGCCAGAGACTTAATGATGCTTGAATACCACTGCTTCTCACTTCTCACTTCCTCTCCTTCTATCTCAGTCTTCTTTTAAAATAAAGGATATTTAAAAACCAAACTGGAATCATCTCAATCCATCCATCTCACATTATATTTTAGCTCTTCTCCACACTTGTTCAAGTGTGTCATCATTAAAGCTTCTGTATCATATGTGTATATGCATTTACATATGCACCATTTACCACAAAGACCTGATCTTCTAATCTAATGCAATATGGTGTCGGTGTCAAGAAAAGGTAATTACTATGATGGATTTACATCTTACATTGAAATTGGTTGTGGTGGATGAGCGCTTACGGCCCTGGGTAATTTTTTTAGAGGTCTGCGAGTTCGAATCCCAAATCCTCGTCCTTGCACATGAACCACACATGGACTTGCACATGCATGAAATCAACTGAAATTCACTTTGGATAAAAGCATCTGTTTAATAAGTATATGGAAATGCAAAAACAAAACAAACAAACCAAAATAACACCTGCTAATTTGAAAACATACATGTGCAACGTGCTTCCTAGAGAACAGACACATATACTCACTTACACTCAGGTTGCCATGTAAAGGGCTGAAAGAGTCGTAAACAGATTTAAAATATTAACAAGGGCCACTTTGCACTGATGAATAATACAGGATTGGAGAGTGAGTAGGATGCCAGTGATCGCCAATAGCCCCCTCCCTTCCATTTCTCTCTCCCAAAGCTCCCATTAAACTAATGCACAGCCAGCATTGCAAGTTGTACTCCCTACTAGTCTGCTCACCAAGCTCTCTATACAATATGCAACCCTTCTCTCTCTCTCTTTCTGTCTCGCTTCGTCTATCTCTCCATCTCTGCGCTCTTCATTTCCGTCAATCCTCACTTCCCTTGAACATTCTGTTTGACCAGTTCTATTTACTTTGTAAGTTCTCATCTTCCCTCCTCTATGAACCTGTCTCTCAAAGCCCAACAATTCTTCTCTGCAAAACTGCACTGTATTTATAATGGACAACGGTGCATTCTGCTCACACTTGACAATTCTTCTTGGAGCAGTTCTAGGAGGAGGAGAAAATAATAAAACAGTTTTTATCACATAGTTAACCCGAAGCACCTTTATAACCTGGAGCGCTACAGCGAAACTCGTATAACCCTTGCAGGGAAGGATGGACATGTTCTCTGAAAGGATAATGCAGAAGACATGAGGACACACTCCAGGGCCTTCCTTCAGAGGTGGAAAAAATGCCAAAAATATCATAGCACGATGATATGCTGGAGATACACGTCATGATATTAGATTAGCTGAGGTTAAAATTAACACACACATACACACACCTACAGTACACTACCAGACAAACGTTTGGACACAGTTTTTAATTCCATGGTCTTTCTAATCTGGGGTGCTGTTGATTAGTGATTCGTGAGGCTGGTAACTCTAAATGAACTTCTCCTCTACAATAGAGTTAAGTTTTGGTCTTGGCTTCTTAGGAAGGTCTTCATAAGAGCCAGTTTCATCATGGTGCTTGATGTATTTTGCAAATGCACTTGATAATACTGTTCTTGCAAGAACTATTCCAGAAAGGCTGACCTTGATGTCATAAAATAACAACTGATTGTTGTTGTTACTTAATAACCTAATTCCAAATGTGTTCTTTCATAGTTTTGAATAAATACAATATTGTTCTAGAATATAGAAAAGAAAATCAAAGTTTTGACAGGTACTATATATATATATATATATATATATATATATATATATATATATACACACACGCACACACACACACACACACACACACACACACACACACACACTTGGCAAAACAGCAGATCTTCAATATTAAATTACAAAAATAAAATAAAATTGCAAAATAAAAAGAACAAAAACTACAGACAATGAAGTACACGTTTACACTAAGTAGCCAAAAACCTAACACTCACTACCTTTCTTATAGTTTTTTTTTTTCTAAAACATGCCTCAAAGCTTGTTTTAACCATACACTCAGACCTTCCTCTCTCACACAGATTACTTACTCTTGTCTAAACACCGGGAACTTACAGGCACTACTCTACGATTAAAATCTATTTTTGCTTAATTTCTGCTTAAGAACACACATGACACACAAAACATGCATGCACATACATACTTCTTTTATCTGCTTCCTTTAAACTTGGATATTTCCTCTCTCTCTCTCCCTCTCTTTCACACATACATACACACATGAGTGATGGGACTGATGGGGTAGAGGAACCAGACATGGGTTCCCGGCAGTCTAGGTAATTAATGTGTGTGTCAACACTGAGGCCGCAGTTTCATAGAGGAAATCTGAGCTCAGCACGCGCACACACACACACACACACACACACACACACACACACACACACACACACACATGCTAAAGAAGAGAGGAAAAATAAAGGGACAGAGCAGACGGTGGTAGGTTATCTGTCTCGACTCTGATGCTGTATAGACTGAAATAAGTGTTGGCGTCTCTGTCACACTGATGAACCCACAGAGTCGCACCTGACAAGACAGCACTGCACTCAAAACCCTGACCTGAACAAGAACCCATCGCTTCGGGCTTTTCTCGTTCCATACAAGCAAATTCTGTTTTAAACAACGCCCTTCTTATTTAGCATAAGCAGCTTTTCTAGGTTGCCTGCCCACAGACATCAGCTGGGGAGTTGCACAAACTGCTCCAATTAAACATGTCTCATGCTAATCTAATGACAAGGCGAACACTAAAAAGTGATCAGTAACAACTAATTTGTTTCGGCAGGGAAAAAAATAACAATCCTCAGAAACCAACATGTATAACCTCAGTTTACTTCCAGCTGTCCTAGTTTGACTCTATTCCTAATTGTCCTTCTTTTTTTTTTTTGCTGTGCAAACGTGCAGAGAAAGGATGACAGAGGAAGGGTTTTAAATCATTCTGCTTATGTAAGCTTTTGTGAGCACCTAAATATATCACGTACAACAGGTTATAATATTGTAAATGCCATATTCGAGTACCATGTATCATTTTCATACAAAGTTAATAACTTCTAATAAGCCAAGCCTGAATCTATCCTGTTTTCTATATGCATCTTGTTTTATTTTAATGTCATGGCTGAAAAGCAATATCATGCTAGTGGAGCTTATACGGAAAAATATAAATATAAATTTTAAGCAGGTGAAATTTTTCTAAAGAGTGAAACAATAAAGGAGTGTCACAAAGCGAGGGAGGGTGACGGATGATTCAATGTGCCCTGAGTAAATAGGGGGCACAAAGGCAACAAAAATTGTCCAAGGTGGGGGGTTCTGCTGCATTAACCTGTCAGGAGGCACAAAATCTGTTTTGGCACTCCTACTGAGATGTAAATAGATTTTTTTTTTTTGGACCTGCTTGCGTCTCTAATAAAATGGTAGGAATAAAAATTTCTGTATGCATTGGCGGTATTTTTACTACTCAACCAGGTTTGGAAAAGAAATTCAAATAATGTTGAGGAGTATGTTCAGCCCATGTAACCAGGAGGAGTTGCACATAGTAATTACTATCATTGTTATTACTATTATTATTATTATGTCAGAGTTCAAGTTCTTAGCAAGTTTGACTGGTCACTTGAATCACCTGGGTTTAATCAAAACCGCATTAACAATAGGCCTGAAGATAATGTTGCGTCAAAAATATGGAAGCTTCAAAAAAAAAAAAAAGCTCCATGGTGAACAAGCAGACACTCACTCTTCACATTTCAATATTCAAATTAAAATATTTAAATAGTTGAATTATGTCCATAAAATACATTTCTCTCTCTCTCGTTCTTTCTCTCTTCCACACCCATCCTAACATATAAAACTACTCCAAACATTTCTCCAACATGCATGCTCTGGACTCAATAGTGTCTTTCCAGGTAAAACGTATGCTGAGTAATTAATCGCATAAAAAAATCACAAACTGTTTAATCACAAAAGACTGTGATTTATTACAGGTAATATATTTCAGGAATTGATGCAGGGTTTGTCCATAATTGAAATTTTTTTTAATTTTCCTTAATACGTTTTGAGGTATTAATGATCATTTGTGTTGTTATTTGGTGTTAGCCTAGATAAATATGTTTGAATACAAATGGTAGATTTACTCATTTCATATCGCCGTTTAAATCGCAGCTGCAATATATGTCAGAATAATCGCAATGTGATTTTTTTCTTATCATATCGTGAAGCTCTAGTACTCACATACACAGCTACATTCTCTTCACTCACTTGCTGTTGTTGTTTTTCTTCTTGTTGTTTTATGTCATGAAAGCACCAAGATAAACCTTAATTAAAAGGTCTGTCTTCATTAAAAAGCCCAGAAAGCACTCAAACTATAACTACCTCCTTAAAATACACTCAGACACTGAGGAGTAAGAAGTAGCCCAGAGTAGCTACTAATCTGTTTAATTAGAAACACAAAGACTGGTATGAAATGCAGAAACAAACAAAGAAACAAACTAGGCAAAATGTGAACTGGAGGGAAATAAACATATTCTAGCGCACACAAAAACCCCAAGGCCTGAATAATGACCTCCGTGTAAATGACAGAAGTCACCTGCTCCTCGCTCTTGACATTCTGATAAAGTTAAACACACACACACACACACACACACACACACATACATCCGCCGTTAAACAGGCCTCGAGTGCAGTTTCCCCTCGCCAGCTTCCAGTGTCCTATATTCCTTATCAGTCTAGAAACTACTAGCACACGTTTTACCTGGAAAGCCGCTTCACACAGCAGGGTTTCATATCCGGAGAATAACAACACGTCAGATGCTCATGCCAGATAATAAAGTCATGCAGGGTCTTGATTCATAAGGAATTCATTCACACTTATCAGCATTGCCTTTTTATCAAGATTTATGTCGGCCAGGGAACAGCCGAAATCATCTTCCTCAACAAGCCTGTTATTGCTTCTCTTTAGATGACAAAAATATCTATATTTAAGCTATAACACGTCGATAAAAAATAACAAGTAAGACGTAAAAAGTGTTTCCAAATGTGAGACATTTTTACTAACAGTGTGTGTGTGTGTGTGTGTTAGCACATTACCTGTCTTGTACACGAAGGTTCCGCCGATGAGCAGCAGCGCGAGGAGCGGCCCGGCAGCTCGCGCGCGCTCTCCCCCCACACACAGCATCTTCCCCAGCTCGCGCGGAGCGCACGCGCCGCTCTAGATCTGAAGAAAAGTCTCTTCGGTATTCGCGCCGCCGCACAGGGAAGATAATATAATTTCCTTAGAAAGTGAGAGAGAGAATGTGTTCTTCCGTCGCTGCAAAATCAGTGTGCGTCCTCAAACTTTCACAATACGCTTAAGTTCCACCGGCAGGGCTGGTCAGCAGCAAAGCGCATATGCGTAAAGTTCGGCAGATTAAACGAAAAAACTTCACGATTAGTCTTCCATTTTCATCCACAAGCCAGACCAAATGCGTTCAATTACAGTACACAACTAGAGTAAAAAAAAAGAAGAAAAAAAAGCACACCTTTCTAACTAATAAGAAAACCACGGAGGTGCCGGCTGTTATCTGTGAGCGTCCATCCTGCGAGCACGCGCCGTCTCTCCTGCACGGTGTACACTCGCTCGAGGAGTAAACACGCGCAGCGACTGTGGACTTCCATCTCCCGCTCAGCCAATCAGAGAGCAGCTCTGCTCCGCGCGCACGCTGAGGAAGTGAGCGCGAGAGCAGCAGAGAGACGTGCGGGCTGCAATGAAAGTCTTCTTCAGCGACAGGGATCAATTGTTCAGAGTGAGTTGTTCGAAGTATTCAGTGCACAGAATTGTCACCACAAGCACGCAGGTTAAAGGAGCCTGATAAACCAGCAAAATGCACCCATCATAACACATCCGATTACAGACAAGATTAGCAAACATTACTTTTTAAACATACACTTAAACAAACAGATTTAAACTGACTCCATCATTCTGACCTCTGATCACACTCCATTGCAAACGATTTGTTAGTCCAAGTCTCCATTTACATACCTGGAAACCTTTAACGTCCCGATGTACTGATCTTTTACTCGGGTGGTCTGATTGTTATAAAGTGTTTCCACACGAGGGCGCTGTTTCACCTGTCTGCTTTGATGCATACTTTTTGTTACTAAAATTAATTCACTCATTCATCTTTAAAAACTGCTTTGTCCTGGTGAAGGAGTGGGACAAGAGTGCAGCCTTAACGGGATGCTAATCCACCACACTGTATCATGCAAGCACACATATTCACGTGCTTAAAACATCCAGAGAAATTTGGCATTGCAATGGGTCATCCGTTATTCAGGAGGTGTGAGGAACCCAGAGAACTCAGAGGAAACCAATGCGGACATGAGGAGAATAGACAGTAACTAGAGAGCAGGATTGAACCAGGAACAACAAAGCAGTGTTATATAAAGGCTACCTGCTGAAACACCATGCTGCCCTGATTTGACAAAAATAATGTTAATTTCATATTTATTCATCTTCACTACCACTTATCCTGTGTATAGCAGTGGAGCCCAGGATCCCAGGATCCCAGGAGAATTAGGGCATGAGGAGGGTTTACATGCTACCAATCTCTCACAGGTAGTTAATATAGTTATTAGTAGTATAATATCTCATAGTTAATATTTCTCTAGCCTGACTCAGATAGGGTACAGAATTTAAATAACATTTTATATCTTAACTTATACTTAGATTTCATGACTGGTTTGTTGTGCATTTATAATGTGTTTTTCTGGTCTATGCAAAACAGGCTACGTGATCTGATGTCCGTTACTTTGCTGTGATCAAATGTTGTCATGCTGTGGATGGAGTTATCATTTTTTTCACAGCAGGTGTTAAACCATGGAAGATATCATAAACTAGTTCTGCCTTACATCTGTACTCCTAAGCTCCATTCTAAAGCCTGTTCTTAAAGAAAGTACGGAGAGGGAACAGAGGCAACCACCAAATGCTGTCTAGGCTTAAGCTAGTGTATCTGACATAATCTTAAACATGCTGTTGCTCTAAGCCTACTTTAAACATTGATAATCTCTAGTGAAGCCTGCTCCTTCCTTTTAAATATTTTTAGTTATTTAGTTTTCAAGTTTTTGGTTTGTAACTTTTTTTCTCCCCTAAATGTATGTACAGTTCTGTGCAAAAGTCTTGAGCCACCGCTCATTTTTTCATATTTTGCTTCCAAAGAGCCAGACTTTCTTGTATTTTTAATGTAAGTTTGAGGAATAGTTCTCCAGGCTCTTTTGCAGCTCTCATTTTTGGCAAGTTTTTGGCTCTCGTTTGCAGTCCAGTCCCAGTATCTTAGAGAGGAATGTGTTTTGTTTGCTAAGCCACGCAGTGACCTAGGAATCCTTCAAGCAAACTTAAGGCATGTGCCAATGCGAAACAGGTGAAGATGATGATAGACGGTCAGGCCGGTGATGAGCATACTGGTGATGCTTAATGCTGCGTGGTTGGAAAAGACAAGAGGGGAAATGAGGTTGGTGCTAAAGTTGTTACATAAACAAGTCATTTTTAGGCCCTTTGCAGCCTGTCATTAATCTGCATAATTTAATTGAATGTAATATGAAGAAATGTGGGTGTCTCAAGTCTTTTATCACAGTACTGTATGTATGTGGTTAGTCATCAGACTAGTTATACAATCCAAGGGCTATTCTGATGACTGAGAGAGAAAGAAAAAAATTTTTTTTCTAATACTGAGTCACATAAACTTAAAAAAAAAACACACACACACACACACACACACACACACAGACATAGAGGAACACACATTCCTTTTGACAACACCTATGGGTACAAAGATAGTCAAAATACTCAGTATGAAAATCAAACCTGAGAAAGTCAATAGCTTACAATGTTTATTGTGTAGTGCATAGATTAGTTGTTGTACATGCGTCACCTAAATTTTGTATCCTTAAACGAATTTAGTAAATTTGCATAAGAATCATGTTCAGACTAATTGGAAATGTATCTCATGAGGAATAGACAGAAAGAGAGTAGTAGAATAGGAACATGAATGAGGGAGTATTGATTGGCACGGTAATGTAAGTTAATCAGAGCATGACAAGACCTCACGCTAGACTTCATGCTAAGATTCAGGCAACTGAATAATATTACTAGCAATAATCATCGACTTCATTGGTCTCTATGCAAAATTCTCATTTTTAAGGACCCACTTTATCTTAAATAACAGTAACAGATCACACTTTTCTCACTGTGTGCTCTTTTCCTCACTCATCCCTTATTAACTTAGCTGTACTGTACTGTAAAACACAAAGGAGGGTAACTGCAATCCATGTTCAAGTAATAAATTAATTAGACGATAATGGTAAAATACAAAACGCAGTGTGCTTCTGTAAAAAAGAACCTGCTAAAAAATATTCATGCTACTGCACGGCATGCTGGGACACAACCTGATTTAAACATCAAGAATTCAAAGCAATTACAATAACCTTTCACAAAATTTATACCGAGCACATGTCCAACCATGTTGGAACCGTTTAAAAAGCCTGATTTATGTGCTCAGCACCTTTAATACATTTATCTCGTTAAAACACTTTTGTATAATAGCTTATGGCAGAAATCTGTCCAAATGTTCTCTAAAAACACATGACCAATATGTAAAGATCTTAAACACAAATGGAACAGATATCTCAGATAGAATTTCAATTTATGCATGTTGTAAAAGCCAAATGGTCTCTGTGAATCATTCAATTGCTTAGCTGATTGCACGAGTTGAGGCGTTTTCAAAGGATGGCTGATGTGGAAATATTGTGATTATCATCAAGTTATTGCAGTTATAACAGGAAGCTGTTAAATTAACATTAGCATTGGTGCTACTTTAAAATACGATGTAAAATGTCACAATGTTGCTATAGAACAACGACATGTGTGTCATCGAACCTGTAACTTGCTACACCGCTCATACATGAATTATAGCTGTTTCTTCTTTTTAGCTGGTATGGTACTATGTTAACATCACAGTTTCCCTTTTTAACAATACCTCTTGCTACTTTAGCTACATATTTTTAGCATCCAAGCAAGTTCAAGGTTACAGATGAGTGCTCTATATTTGCTCTATATTTATGTCTATTATATTAAACAGAATTCAGTGGATATTTAGTGATTTTATATTAGGGCGAAAGATTATGAGTATATTATGGTATTATATTATCCTATAGTTATATTATGGTGAAAATGTACATATCGTCAAGCATCAAAATGACACCAAATATGCTGCAAGGGAAATTTTCTCCAAAACACTCACTCAGTCTCATTCATTCTCTAGATGTCATTCTATATGTCCTGTACTGTCCTGGGCACTTGGGGCACAAAGTGGGATACACCCTGGACAATGTGCCAGTCCATCGCAGGACACAAACATGCACACACTCACACTCATTCACACACTATGGGCAATTTGGAA
The DNA here is from genome assembly GCA_011419295.1 of Clarias macrocephalus. Lineage (NCBI taxonomy): Eukaryota > Metazoa > Chordata > Actinopteri > Siluriformes > Clariidae > Clarias > Clarias macrocephalus. Next base: position 75,883 of record JAAGKR010003229.1, read on the forward strand.
ATGCCATTTAGCCTAAACTGCATGTCTTTGGGCCATAAGAAGAAACCAGAGTACCCGGATGAAACCCACCAAACTCCACACACAGACCAGAGGCAGGAATTGAACTAACGACTATGCCACCATGCCACTACCATAATACAGTTGCTTTTAATGATTTTTCTGTATAGTTGATTCCACTTCAATTGATTTATTGTACTGTATTATGATTGCAGCCTTCTGCGGGCAGATGTCTGTTAGTCTAGACTAGATTAGTTACACTTATATGCGGTAGTGTTTCTTGGATATGGATATTTACATATAGATACTGAAGCTTGCTAGATTGTACTTGAATACATATGGAGCCTTTTCTCAGCCAATTTACAGTTGAGTCCAAAATTGACCTACCCCTAATATAAAGACATTCAGATTATGTCTTTCACGCGACTCCCTTCATGTTACAAAGCACTTGAAATACTTGTTAGGTCAATTAGGGATGGTGCTGTTTTTTCAGCTGCTTCAATTCATGGCTGGAAAAGCAAAAAGCCTACCACTGTGCTACCAATGCTGTTGTCTCAATTAGGAAAATAGGTGGGTCACAAATTTTTATACACTATGTTAGTACTTGGTGACATTGTCTGAACTTGAATGAAAAGCCTGGAATAACCTTCCACAAGAATCTCACAATACCTTTTTTATGTACAATTTTGGAAATGGCTTAGTTCTCTAAACAGGTCTGTCTGGTTTGTGGGCCTCCTTAGTCTGACACAGTTTCGTCATTTTAGTCCAAAATTATCTATGGGATTCAGGTCGTGGTGTTGTGATGGCCAATCAAATACTTTCACTTTGCTGTATTTAAGTCATTTTGTTACAACTTTAAAGGTATGATTAAAATCATTGTCCTACTATAAGACCTAATTGTGTCCAGGTGGCTGAGATCTGAAGGTTCTCCCCGGTATTTTCACTATTTCTAGATAAGGATTCTTCCTTTTTTTTCCTTGGGTTTTGTCCTTTTTCTCCAATTCGATCCACAAGATATGGCAAAGGTTTTACACCAGTTGTCTTTCCAGTTGCAATCCTCCCATTTTGTAAGCAGGCTTGAGATCCTCACTGTGTGCAGTGGCTGAGTTGTAATACGGAGCTTTGAGTTACTTGAAATGGGTCTTGAAAATGCACTTGAAAATGCAAAATGCTGGTTTATAAACAGTTATTCTTCCATTTATTTGAGTTGCATCACTTTCATGCTTTTACCCCTATGCTTCAAGGATGAGATGGTGTTCTTTGACATTCTCGTTTTTTTTTTTTTTAACTGTCTAGAGAACCCCTCCAAAAAGCTGGTGAACATGCAAACTACAAACTACAGTCTGGCTTTGGCCAACTTAGAACAGGCGTCTCTTCTTTGCACAACAACTATTAAGACAAGATACTCACTATGCATGTAAAATGGGAGCGGCAGGCCCTATAAAGAGATTCCGTCCTCTGATAGCAGAGGAAGCTATAAATAAATATTATTTTTAGAAATTACTGAATTGACCCAAACCACATACTAATTATTCTTGCTGGGCCAGAGAGGGAGACATTTAATAGATTTCAATAAGTGCATGTGCTATATGTGCAATCTTTAATCACCCCTTGAAGATCAGTTGAAGGTACTTCCAAGAGACACATAAAAAGCAGAGATACTGGAAAATTGTGCATAGTAAAGGAAAGGAATTGTGTACACAAATAGAATATGCGAGGTCATAATATATAAAGTGCTCTTATCAAACATGAAAAATGTTTATTATTTGTGCCTTATTTTCCTTCTGGTCTGATGTGGTATATATCAGGTTAGTTTAAATGTAGGTATACACATTAAATGTTGTACATATTGCATAAGGAATAAAACTCATCAGGGAGGGCTATTATAAGGGGAAAAAATCAATAATTGAGTGGGGTGATGCCATTACATCATTGTTTAAAATAAATAAATAAAAAATCATTGTTAATCATTATCCAATTATTAACATTTTAAATTAATTGACTAATCAATGGGACGTTATATTTCTTTTTAAATGTTGTAGGATGTATATGGAAACAAGATCGTTCCTGTTATCACTTACATTGTAGCAGCTAAAAAC
>JAAGKR010003230.1:0-37057 GCA_011419295.1 Clarias macrocephalus
AGCTGGGCATATTTTCTGGCATGAACTAGCACCTAGAGGGTACTTTATCTCATTTTCTTGCATGTAGAAAAGCCTATAGGGTGCTATATCTTGTTCGGTTTACTGGAAAATAAGCTATCAGAGCTCTAATGTTTTCTTGCACATAGGGAAACCCTGGATGGCCCAGCACACTTGTTTTGACAGTGTATGAAAGTTTCCTATGATTTGTTTATAAACCATTATGATTGGATATGATTGCTTATGCTCACTGAGCCACACTTTTACCATTTAAGTCCTTTTACCATTTTTACCATTTTATTCCAGGGAATATGCCTGTTCCCCTTTGGGAAGATACCCTCCATAGTTATGATAACCTGGTCATTCAGTACATTCAGGTCATCAGCTGACTTAAGTTTATTGCTACATAACGTTGCTGAGCCTATACCTGACCAACTGAAGATCATAACACTGCCTCCAGAGGCTTGTACAGTGGGCGCTATGCATGATGGGTGCATGACTTTTCTTTATACATTGATGAGCCCATCATTTTGGAATACCCTCAATCTGGACTCATCAGACCACATGACGGCTTTTGCATTGCTTCAAAGCCCATCCTCATATTCCCTTGCAAACTCATGCCCTTCTCTGATTAGTCTCACACTCATCATACTTTGTTGGTGGAAATGATCTTACTTTCAATATTACCCATAGTTCTGATTTCAACTGTTCATTTCTATGATGAAACGTCACTAAACTCTTTGATCCTCCTTTTATTCGGTCATGCCACTGTATTAAATTATCATTAATGTATTGTAGTGGTGTAGTGTTCCCTGCGATAGATTGGCACCCTGTCCAGGGTGTACCTTGTGTCTCCTGGGATAGTGAGTGAGTGAGTGAGTGTTGTACTTGACTGTACCAATTCATATATTTACACTGATGCCATCAATAAAATCATCTCAGTGGGCTACATTTTGGGACATCCAAATCCAAAAACTATTTTTATGAACTTGCTATACACTTTCCACTTCTATGGCGAGATCCCTTTAGAGCTTTGTTGATCAGGTGATTACCAGCAAGCACTTACACATGTAATGAACACCACTGAGACACATTATTTCTGTCATCACCATTGTGCATTGGTGCTGTTTTTCCACCTAAAGTCTCTCGATCCCATTCCTCAGTGTTGTAGGAACTGGGGAGTTCAGCACAACGATGGTCCTTATGTGTGGTCCTTGTGCGTGAAGGCGGTTATAAGAGTAATAGTCCTGCCTGGGTATCCCTGTTTGAGTCTTTCCCTGTGGAGATAAAAAAAAAAAAATAGACTGTTTCACAATACCCTGCAGTGTCCCAAGGCAGACTCCCTTATGCAAGCGGCAAACACCCCCCTCCCACCCCCTCCCCAGTGCGGTCCACATTGTAGTGAAGTCAATGGTTACATAACAGAAATAGAGTTGCCTGCTGGGTGTGAAGGGGACACCACCACAGACATGCGGTTGAAGGCTGAGAGACAAAAGACGTGATAAGGGAATTACAAGACGACACATGTACAGTAAGAGTAAGGGAACTGCACAGATGGGGAAATCTTAGACATTAATATCGCATATTTCCCTACTGAAACCAATGTCATTCATAAAGATTAGAATTTCCATCTTAGTTACGTGGAAAAAAAAAGGTACAGGGTCACTGGGGCCCGGATCTTATCCCAAGAGGCTTTGACAACACGAGTCACATGACTTTGGGCACGAGGCAGGGTACACCCTGGATAGAGCGACAATCCATCACAAGGGGACACAAACACACACACACACACACACACACACACACACACACACACACACACACACACACACACACACACACTAGGGGAACGCCAATTAGGAACACCAACCCGACACAAACACACTAGCGAGTATAAATAGAAGACATTTGCAGACTTGATGCAGCCTTTAAACTATGAATTGTAAAAATAATAATAGCAATATAATTCATCCCCCTCAACAAAGTGCTTTGTGTGTTTACACATATCATGCTTTTATTAAATTTTTTCCTTCAAAGCATTTTTCATTATGGTATTATATTTATTACAAACACTACAATGGAAAAGGTGTAAAGACTCCTAACATGTCTTTACGCTCTATAACATATGAATTCTTTGGTCAGCTGTTGAGAGGAGTTGTCATCTTAGAAAGTGTAAGACGATCATAACATGACCAAACAAACAAAATAATTTTTTTCTACTGCATATTTGAGTCATTAAAATTCCTGATTGTAAGAAAACTTGCTCTTTCTACAGGCACAAATTATATTGTCAAGGTTGCCAGATCACACCGACAAAATTGCGCATAGACAGGGCTGATACCCCGCCCGCTCTGATTAAAAAAACAAACAAAAAAAACAGCCCAAATAATACCAGCACTAAAACGCTGATATTGTATATGTATAGGGGAAACACCAAGCACGAGGGGAAACATACAAATGCAAAGGCCACATACACAGACAAACTGGAGGGGCAAGGCCCCTCCCACAATTATATATATATATATATTCAATGTGGAAATAAATATAAATCAGGAACAACCATGGAGCGGTTGTGTATGTAAATAGATGAAAAACCAAAAAGATTGCAGTTAATTTCAACAATTAGGTATCAAATATTTTATTTTAATGTTTAATATAAACATTGGATATCTCTTAAAATGTAACTGTTTAAAACATAAGGGCTGGTTCCTGATCAGCCCGCGTCCTGATCTCCTCCACAGTACAGTGGTATGAATGTGGGATTTGTGTTCTCACCCCGACTCATGCCAATCTAACGAAGGGGGGAAATTACATTCCCTAGAGCAGCTCCTGCCAAGTAGGTGTTCGTGTTTTTGTGTAAGTGAGAGTGATTAAGTAGGGATTTTCGGTGATTCTGAACTGAGCTGCGGTGGTCATGTGACACAGAAAAAGGAAGATGAAAGGAAACACCCCGGTCCTATAGTTGAGCTTACTGTAATCATTCATGGCTGAGACTTCACAAGACTCCTGGCCTATATACTGTTTCACCATGTCTCTCTCACACGCACAGCCCAGGATACCTTACTGTACATGTAGAATTTAAACTACAGAATACTCCACACCATTTCCCTGTAAAATATTAAAAAGACAAAGTACATTGTGGCTTTAACATGGAAAGCTTTAATAATAATAATAATAAAAATCAAATCAAATCAGTGTAAAAACCCACATTATTGTTCCTTCATAGTTAAAAGTTTGGTATAAAAGCACTTTGGTCACTGTGTACTACAAGAACATCTCTCTACATAACAAACATCAACAGAGGAAGGTTTCAGCAGGTTTGATTTGACATTTCTGAACAGACTGAAAACAAAAAGTGAACAAGTTTTAAATTTCGCATGTGATACACGCTATAATTACAGCTCGCTTTGCATAGTGTCCTTTGAGTGCATCAGAGACCTTTTAATAATCAATCAAAGACGCATAGAGTTAAATATACATGAATATATTAAAGACAATACATCTGAGGAAATCATTTTACTGATTTTTATTTTCCATAGATTCTACTTTGGATGGATTTTCTTCTAGTACTAGATGTTTGATTGAGGTGTAGATAGATAGATAGATAGATAGATAGATAGATAGATAGATAGATAGATAGATTTCTGTCGTTCCTCTTATTCCTCAAAAGCAAGTTTTTTTTTCTTTTTTTTCTCTTACACAGATAAATTGAAACATTCGGAAATCTGCAGTGGACTGTGTGACTTCATCGCTGTTTAATTGAAGTCCCGGTTGGTGAGGATCAGAGGAGCTACAAGAGTCCAGAGGTACAGTGCCAACGCCAGCCAGCTCGAGCTGATCTTCACCCACACTGCAGGCATAGTACTCTGCATGGACTTGTAGTCTGTGTCAGGCCTTTCACAAACACACACAAAAAAACAAACAAACAAACAAACAAACAAAAAAACGAATAAGAAATACAAAAGAGATGCACAAAAAAGAAAGAAAAGGGGGGAAAAATCATACCGTTTACATAACTTAGTTCTTAGTATTTTAAATCACTTAATTTCAGTAAAATATTTTAACCAATAATTACTTATTTCTGTGTTTACATTCTGTATTGACTTGAAACTTTACGTTCACATAACCATCACATAACCATCATCGACACAATGAGAAAAAAACATGGACGCCTTCATGAAAGCATGTCTTAGGCACCAACCTAGCCATCTAACATTACTGCTCATGGGTTTGCCATCTCAAATCTTTCTTCTTCATGGTCAAAGCCATGGCCTTGTTGATAAACCGAAAGTAAAATATATTACTATTCAGCTTGTACCTTAACATTTAGATTTAGACGGACTCTACTTCTAGATTCAATTATGTTTAGACGTACAGTACAAGCGGCACTGTGTGATATGCTCTGAGAAACAGAATTAACTACATCCCTAGGGTCTTCTTTACCTTCCTCGGATTTCCAGCTGTCCCGGTTCTGCTAACGCATAAACATACTGTATGTGGTGGAGTTCATTCACGGACCTGCTGCTTGTATGCCGCCATATTCACTTCACTGAATAAGAGTATCCACTCAAGGGCGAAACATTTCTCACAGTTTCATTTTTTTATTTTTATTTTTTTTGTAAAGTTGAGTCTGATACTCACTGATACCAGTTGGTGAGAGTCATCATGATGTAAAGGGACGCCAGGACGAGGCAGAAGTGGAAGAAAGAGTAATTGTAGGTCACTCCGTCCTCTTCATTATCCACAGCACGTTTCACTCCGTCCTCCCCCACTTCGGCGTCCTTGTCCACCGCCAGCTCCTGCCTCTCCTCCGTCTGCATCAGCCGGTTCACCTGAGCGTTATTGGACGATCGGATGCTGCAATAAATGAATAAATAAAGTTGAAGGGTAAAATAACGTATGTAAGTTTATTTAACAAATGGAAACCATGCGGACTCCACTAATCAACTTATCTAAAAAATAAATAAATAAACATTAGACAGTACATTCATTTTGGACCTTAAAAGTTATTTCTTTTATGTTTAATCTGGCTTGTGTTCTTTCTAGGAATGGGAATCACCAGGACCAATCGATATGATATTATCACAATATCTACAGTACAGTAGGTGCAGATTCGATTTCATAAACATCCCTATATAAATCCCCAATTCAATATTACTTGTTTTTTTGTTTCCAGATTTTGTTACAATCTACGACTTAGAAAATAATTTGCGTCTACCACACAGAATATTGTGCTACCTGACAAGTTATCTCGAGCGACTGACATTTTTATACCATGATACATCTGAGCCTTATGTTGAGGCTCAATGGCCCAACAGGGACGACCTGGTGGTCGTGGGACTTGAACCTGGGACCTTCTGAACCGTAGTTCAATGCCTTAACCACTGAGCTACACATGACCCTTTAAGAGTTTAGAGTGTGCCACCTGCAGGATTACATATGAACTGCAACCATTTACCACCTCAAATACAAAAACAGATCAAATTAACATTAATTTTTTCAAGTCTTGAGAAACTGCGATTTACAAATGAACTGCTGAACTCTAGTTCTATCACTGGTTTGTTACCAGATGGTGTATACCTGTTTTGAACTATTTAAGCTTTGCTCTTCTCAGGGCATTCGTCAGTAGTTTTTTCACGTCTATATGTATTGTTGAGGCCATGCTTAAACTTCCTATAACCAGCATTTGCACCAATATTTTTGAAACTTACAACGATTTCCCACAAAACCATTAAAACACCTGTGTGTTTTATTATTCACCTGCTCATTACAGTAAAATTCCTAACAGCAGATTGAATTAATTAATCTATAAGTAACAAAAAAAATGGTTGACCATAATAGGAAGTGTTGAAGCAGAGCTCACACTCGTGCAAAAACCAAAACCAATACATTTTTAATTTATTAATTTATTTATTTTTACCATGGTGATTTCCATGATTTCTACAAAGTACAACATTATATGGCTTGTTTTTTCCTTTCCTTTAAATATATGTAGTACATAATTAAATAACAGATCCTACCTGTTTTGTTTGTTTTGAACATTATTTTATAAGGTATTTTCACAGAATAACTGAATTTCACAAAAATAAAGACCACCTTCACTATAGCATCTCTAAAGTTTTGACACTCATCTGCTGCGTTTAAACAACTTCTTCAACTCCAGCTCGCATTCCCTTTATCAGTTAAAGGACTGGGCTGTACTTCATTACGAGAAGTTTAATAGAAGAGTAGAACTTTTCTATCATGCTGCTAGCTGTATCTTATTTTATTTATTTATTTATTTTATTTTATAATCCAGAAATTAAATTCAATAGTCTTGAAACTTACTTTTGGTAACTTTTGGTAGGTCACAATCGCCCCTTTCTATTTTCATGCGAAACCCAGGAGTCTACATTATTGATATATATATTTTTCCATCTGAAAACTGGTCTGTCATGTAATATGCCGCTTTCTCTTTAAAGGCATGCAACTATTCTTCTGTAATGTTATTTATTCATTAATTGTAGTGCATCTTTGTAGGGAATGGTCTCGTACATAATCATGCAGACATAATAAATTTTAATAACAAAATTTGTACTACAGATAATATGGTGCCTAAGACTTTTGCACAGTACTGTATATATATGACTTTTAATGCTTTAGACTTACTGTCAGTGAATCATACTCACCTGGCATACAGTGTGCAAAACAGGAAGAGCACCAATCCTACGATTCCTTGCGCATCCCACCACTGGACCTGCCCTGGGGCAAGGGTGGGGGTCGGGGCAGCGGTGCTGGTGGGGGTGTTGGTAACAATCTGTAGCAGGCTGGGGTTACATTTGCGATCTAGGATCAAGTCATTAATGCTTTGTGAGAAATTGAAACCGGTGTGTTTTTTAAATTGAATTTTTAAATCTTTCCTAATTAAATCAACAAAACAAACATCCCACTGTCTCATGCCTTTATTTATTTGATTTTTTTCCCACTGTACTAACAGTACGCCTGTATCTCAGGCACCTGCCTCCAAGTTTAAACAATTCCCAAATAAGAAGCATCTTATTTACTCTGCCCAGTTACAGCACATCCAAAATAGCTCGAAACCCAGCAACCGTTACTGTCTGCTTAGTAACGGATATTATTATGTGTACCTAGAGAATTCTTCTTGCTCGTGTTTGCGGGGCAAATATGGTTATTTTATTTTTTATACTTTTTTAATAAATCTACACATGCAGGTGATTAGATTAATATTAACAGGGGTCTGTTTCTGTTGACGTCTTTTTACCTGAACTGTCCTGAAAGTTGAAACAAACAAATTGCCCTGTCCCACACCTGTGAGGTGTATATATACTGCAGTGGGTCACATCACCGCCACCACCACACGCAAGTGTCACGACTGTGGGTTCAGCACCATGGCTAGCGACGCAAAAACATATTGTATATCTGGACCAATTAAGCTATCGATGTTCCTCAATGCTAACCCTAAAATTCATCTCACTGAGTCAGCAAATCACATCACGATACAACAACGGTTCTTCACCGGTCTCTGCTTCTCTAACTCGAAGCTATCCCTTTGCATAATTCTGTTTTTTTTTTTTTTTTTTGGAAAATGCTTGTATTTATAGCTCAAGTACATAATGTACCATATAACATCTAGCAAAGAAGTTGGAAGCAAAATCGAGTGTGACTTACTGGGGTTGTTGCTCATAGCAGACCAGGTCAGATACATGGTATACAGAGAGATGAGAGAGGACTGGAGCAGACCTGAGCCAGGCTGTGCTTCCTGTTCACATACAAAATATGAATATTACATCAAAGACATGACGATTATATTAAAAGCTGAACCAAAAAATATCTCATTCTGAAGATTTTCTACATGCAGAACGTGCGGTTATTGGAAAATCATCCTCGAGTCCAAGAATAACTCAGACCAACTCTGAGTTACATCCCCATCACCACCACTTTTTTTATTTTCTTACAACAGCATGACCCATTGTACGGGACATGGGTGAGGGGGAAAAAATTTGTTAAAGGAAAAAAAAAAAACAATTGGGGAAAGGGGGCAATATGGGGAAGAAAAAAAAAATAAAAAGGGACATAGGAGGAAAAGAAATCGAGACCATGTGACTCATACTTCCGGCGCCAAAATACGGAAAGGGCAAGCTCCGAGTACAAACTGAACGTCTTTCTACTTTAGGCCAAGCTGAAGGTAAAACTCAGCTACTCAGAATTGTACTCAGTAATTTTCTCCCTGCCTGTTTAACAACGCACGTGTAACTCTAACTCTAGTTTTTTCTTCCCGAAATGATTGCGAGATCTTGCGAAATGTTTTAAAAAATTCCACCTTGGAAAAAAAAAATGTAAGGCAAAAAATTAAAAAAGGCTCACAAGATGAGTGCAAAAAAAAAATTGCAACAACAACAAAATTTTTTTTACAAAGCAAAACCTACATGTCTTTGGAATGTGGGAGGAAACCGGAGAACCCGGAGGAAACACACCAATCACGAGGAGAACATGCAAACTCCATGCACACAGAGAAAGGAATCAAGCCTGGCCGGGGATCGAACCCGGACCCTGGAGGTGCAAGGCAACAGTTTTAACCACTACACCACCGTGCCGCCTTTCCTGTTAGCCTATTTTTTTCAATTATTATTATTATTATTATTAATAATAATTCATGTATTTATTTATTTTTTTCAAGGTGAACATATTTTCCCCCCCACCCATGTTCCTTTAGGGGCTCAGTACCATTGGGATTTATCATTCACTTCTAATTATTTAAATAACACAATATTGTTCATGAAGCAAAACGGATAAGAGAGAGAGAGAGAGAGAGGGAGAGAGAGAGAGAGAGCACTACCTGAACTTTAGGGAGAACCGAGACGACAGACACGATGACGCAGAAGATAAAGTTCAGACTGATGAAGACTTTGTTTTCGGTGCAGTCATCGGGCTGTGTGTAGTAGACGTAAAACAGCACCATTGCGGCGAACGCACATGCGTAATGAATAAAGGTGAAGGACAGCAGAGCTGTAGAGAAACCAGAGAAACAACACAGCATTATTCCAAGGCAAAGATAAGACAATTAATCATCTAATATCTCAATTGTATTGGCAGGCCAGGGACCAGCCGATACGATATTATTACGATATCAACCGTATGTGCCGATTCCATTCTGCAATTTTTTCCAAACAAGCGTAGCAAATAATTTTCTTTTACCATACAATGATGTGCTCTGTGATTAGTTAATAGTATGCCACCTGCAGGACTATAAAGGGACAGCAACAGGAGTCAGTGTGGCGGTACATAAAATGCCAAACGAAAGAACAGCGATTACATAACGTACCGATTTCTCCCCAACACTTCTTGAGACAGATCTGTAGTTGTTATTCAGTAGCTAGATGTTAAACAAAATCAAACAACTCATTTTGGTCCCCACACAAATATAATGAACGGTGTCCATTTAACGATTTTCATACTTTCAGAGAATGATACATCACAGAGTTATACATGCCTATGTACACAAGGGGGCGACAGAGGACATGACTAAAAAAAGTCCTCAGTGCATGGGTTGGATCAGGAAGAAAAGCAACAAAAAGACTTTTCACAAACTAATGATGTCATTCAGGTTGTTATGGTTTTACCCAAAATGACTTAATGTTAATTATTAATTAGTCACATTGAAAACATTGCTTGTAGTTTAAAAAGTTGTAGATTTATTAGTTTCTGACAGTGATATTACGTTACTTCTGGAATGCTAATAAGTGACCTCTAATGCATTCTAGTCATCAGAAACAAGCACATACAGACGGCAAATTGGATTTTTTTTTTTTGATCAGCTTAAAGAGAGAGAGAGAGAGAGAGATAGAGAGAGAGAGACATCTCTGGTTTAAACTAAAAATCTCCTGACTACAGCACAATTTATGTTATGTTCTTCCAATTTACAATGTTGCAATGACAGCTCGTTCACAAATTTCCCTAGCCTCATACTTCCCCTGCCTAGCTTGACAATTAGCATTGCAAATGACTGGCAGCGGCACAAGCAGTCGTCTAAATGCTGTCCTAAATGAAAGCCTGGAACAATATAGTCTCTCATCTGACTGCATCGGCAACATGGATTCAAATATGATCATCCACATCAGTGTGACATTAACAGCAGCCTGTGGTTTGTCAGCGCAAGATCAGACTAGCCAGTCGGTCCTTCAGGCGATCTTACCTGCGTACCAGCACTTGCTGTTGCCTTCTTCGGCATTCTCCAACCAGGTCTGGTTCCAAGTGTGAGCGAAGTCCACCAGCAAAATCAGCTGCATCAGGATGAAGACAAAGGAGCCGACCGCTCCGAAATAGTACCACACTGCAAGAACACACTGAACTAGGTTAAACTCTGGAGATTTCAAAATCAATAAATAAATTTTGAAAAAAATCGGAAAAACTTGCACCTGTGTTGAACGTGCCATCTGGGATGTAGAAAGCTCCTACGGTTATTCCAATAAGTATTAGGAACTTAAAGAACCAGAATCTTGAAGGAGACACGCAAATGCGCATACAGGAATTTTTAATATGTATTTCTTTAAACACATGCGAAAAACAATCTTGCTTTGCAGTTTCGCAGCATTATTATGAAGCTTGTGCCACATATGTAAGTTCGACTGATTATAAATAAGTGTCTGAAGATTAAACCTGAGCCACGTACCCGTTCTGGATGGAGGCCCGCGGGTCCTTGCTGCTGCGCACGCGGATCATGACGATGAGGAAAAGGAAGAAAAAGCAGGCCAAAGCGAAACACATCCTGTAGACGGATTTATAGCCGACGATAACCTCGCAGTTTACCTTTCCCTGAAAGCCAGGTATGGACGAGCCCTGTTCACAAAATCCGGGAATCTGTGGAGCACGGACAGCGATCAGATCAAACACAGCCACACAGCTAAACGCTTTTTTTTTTTTTTTAATTGCCTGCACTGTGTTTATAGATTTCCATTGTAAGCTTCGAATGTTTGTAGGATTTATTTTAGGACAAGATTACATCAAGATCAAATATCTAGAAGGCTTTTTCTTTATTAGTTTCCTTTCCGTCTTGAGTGAAATTCAGTTATGTGAATTAGGATTAAGACTGGATAGTGTGTAAGGCATTTTTTTTAAGGGTTAACAAGAACGTAAAAGTTTGTTACAGACTTATTACTAGTACTACTAAATAATAATAATAATAATAATAATAATAATAATAATAATAATTCTGTGCATGCTAATCCCTGGGTCTTCCATGATCCTGACCAGTATAAATCATTTACCAAAGACAAATGCTTTAATATACTGTTATTACATTATTTCTATAGGGACAGGTTTAAAATGCAGTACTACTGATCTGCAGGTTACGAATTTAAATCTCAGCACCACCACCAAGCAGCCGCTGTTGGACCCCTAATCAAGGCCCTTAACCCTCAACTGCTCAGATGTACAGGATAATGGAATAAAAGCGAGTCGCTCTGGATGAGGGCGTCGGCTAAAGTGAGAACTGCTGTTCGAAACTGGTCTGATGCAATGCCCAAATGTCGAAGGTTACATCATCAGACTATTATTCCGACAGCAGTATGCAGCTGTGGCATGACCCACACCGTACCACAGTACTTGTATAACGTTCTGTACTGTGAAACAATGTTATAACTCAGTTTATTATCATTTGTGTCAAAACAATTTGTTATGATTAATAATCTTTGGGTGAATAATTGCATGTTTATTATTATTATTATTATTATTATTATTATTATTATTATTATTATTATTATCACTAATTGTGACTTATATGCTTTATATATCTTTAAAGCATATAAGTATAAGTATATGTAATGTATGTTATATATAACATTTATATAAACCTGTCTCTGTGCTACTGTCTGGAATTGCCTTCTAGATCAATAAAGTATTTATCTATATATCTATCTATATATATCTATCTATCTATCTATCTATCTATCTATCTATCTATCTATCTATCTATCTATTTTGAGACATGTGAGCTTACATTTAGGCCTACATTATAAAAGCGATTCCTAAAATGATAACATTGGTGTCTGTATTATCCGATTCTTCATCAGATTCCATACAAACCTCCAGTGCCTATTACTGCTGTTAGTCTTTCGGGTGCTCCTGTCGAGGGATCGCCACAGTGGACCACCTGATCTGTGCAAAAACTTTTACGCCACATGCCCATTGGGTTCAAATTCACACATGATTCTCAGAACAGTTTCTGTTTGTGCATCTACAAATTCCATCCAACCCAAATCTACAAAAAATGTAGTAATAGTAGTTGTAGTATTTATGCCCCTCCACATGCGTCAACCAGTTTTCATTTAACAGGTGGTCACCTTGAACTCCCTGTCTGCTCAGAGACAAACCGGGCATACACCGGGCGGTGCGGGATGCGTACCTGTTCCAGATGAGCCTCCATTCCAGGCAGGATCATGATGATGGACACGAGGGTGCCGAGCAGCAGGAAGAAGGAGAACGCCAGGCGCGTGACGGTAGAGTTGTAAGTGGAGGGGCAACATCCTGACAACAGGCAAGGAGCAGAGCCACACAGACAGGATGCCTACAGGATCAAGATCAACAAGTCAATCACTAAAAATATGGTTAGTGCTATCCATCTTAAGTTAATCATGGGAAATCATGTTCATCTTTTTTATTAGTCTACATCATGTGATGTGGAAAGTTTACAGGAGCATAATAGTGTCATATCAAATGTCATGTGAGAATTTTATGATTTAAGATCTGAACAAAAAACACCTCATTTTTTTAAAGTACATAATTAATCTGAATACAACAAAATTATATTAATTAGTATACAAAAACATGAAAAGAAAACAAACAGGCGTTTGTTCTGAAATATTTAATAGTTATATATATTATGACTTTAATTTATTTCTTAGTATTTGATAGGGTTAGCACGACTAGATGATGTGGTATATATTTGTTACTGCAAAGTTTACTTTCTATTTCAATATCACAAACATACAATGAGGGAAGGCTTTAATTTTGGAATAAGAGAGAACATTTCATCAACATTTAACAGAGTGTATTGCATTAACAACAGTTTTTTTTTTTTTTTTTACTGGTATGGATTAAATAAGACCCTTTTTCATTGCATTTTCTTAACATTCAAGTTACATGTATAAAGCATTCTAAACATTATATTCACGTACAGTATATCAGAAAATATAATAGGATACAATGAATATTATTTACATTATATTGTATGAATATTAACAATAACAACAATAATAACAACAGGATGTGTGTACTTATAATTATAATAGAAAAGAGGAATTTAGTTCTTTAAATGTATTCATTGTTCTAGTTGCTTTCCGGCTTAAAAGTCCTTGAATGTTTTAAAAAAACATTTTCAAATGCACCTTGTAATGTGAGATATTAGGCATTCTTAATATCAGATTTAACATAAAAATGTGACACTTCTCTATATCATTTTAACCATAATAAAAATAACATCTCTTTTCTTTATATTAATGTTTGATCCACTCAGTGTATTAAATAAAGATTCAACATCAATCCAATTTTTTAAAACATATATACATTCAAAAAAAGAGACGCAAAACAGACTCCACATACATTCTACAGAAAGAACAAAATTCATGAAGACCCGCTATATATCTCTTGAGAAACTGATTAGTTGGATAAATGATCTGTATTATTTAAAGTATTTCAAAAGTATTTGTGTCCAAATGTTGCAGGGCAATGAATCAAACATCTTTAAAAAAAAATGTTATTACATTTTCTGTCTTATCTGTATATCAATGCAATTTAAACAAATCTCTTTAAACATGCAGAAGTTTCACACATCATGCTGGTGTTGCGCCAACTACAATTCTAAATTTGGAATAGCACGTTTACGAAAGAAAACCCTGTTCACTGTTTGTATGATAGAAATTACGTCATAATTACGCGCCGTGGCGTAAGTCAAAGACAGCTGCTCAATAAAGCAGTTTAAAAACGTACAATTACACAAAAACGGAACATTCTCAGTTTATTCTTTATAACTTGACCTATGCTTAGAATGTGATTACAAACTAAAGTAACTATATATTTTTATTTTATTTTTTTTTACTTCTCCTTAAATCTGTTCAAGTAACTAAAGTGAACCCGGAAAAAACATTGACGTATTAAAAGAAAAACGCCAAAAAACTTTATCTAAAGTTACAACTATCAACACGATAATTTACAATACCTGACACTAGGTATGTACATCAAGCAAAAATGTTAAAAATGTGTTTTTAAACTACTTACGCAGCTTGCCAGAGAGCACAACGCCATACAAGCTCCCATTTTCAAAGCGTCAAAGAACAGGAACCCTGCAAAGTGCGGAAGTTTCCTCGTTTCAGCGACAGATGATGTCAAAGTCAACAGAAACTGCAGTGATTGGTCAGAAATACTCAGCGCTTTAAGAATGGACCAATCAGAGCTCAACGCGCTTACACCGACGCAACCTGAGAAGCGTAATGTTTACAATTTGGAAAAAAATATGTAGAAATTATTATTTTAAAAAAACATATAAATAACGTAAGCACTTTTATCCAAATTAGTATATTATGTAAGGGGGAAAAAGTAAAATAATGATAATAATAATAATAATAATAAAAACAAACGTTCTTACCGGAAGATTTGTTTGTACTGTATTCGGATTGGCCTCCTGTCAGTCATGTTATAGACACGCCCCCTTTACATCCTCATGAATCACTGCACCCACTCAACTGGTCCGGGCATTTCTAACTTAAAAGAGTGGTTTGAACTTTGTGTAGTAATAAGATCTCCAGTACACACTGATCACCTTTAGTCCGAACTCCTGAAATGTCAGTGGTGATATCACAACATGAAAATAAATACATCACCATCATCATTAAAAATCACAAACATTTCCTTCAGTACGACATTTATCCAACTTTGTTAATAATATGAAATCGGCGAAAGTTGTAGAGCAGATAAGTTGAGGGTCAACAGTAAGGTCAATATAATTAAGTTAAAAGGGAAAGGTATAGTGAGGAAGGCAAAATAACAATGGCAACATGAGTGGGCCCCAAGAACTACAAAGAGTAGAAGAATCTTTTAAATCAGGCAGTCACTGAGATCAGGGAAGGAGGGAAGGAAACACTTAATGTTGTTTTTGAGAAAGACAGGCCTGGAAATTCAGCTTTAAAGGACAGGAAACTGAGAACTGGGAGATCTATGGTTGGCATTGATTCAACCTACAGAAATCCATCTAGATGCTGAGTGGTACTGAAAAGAGTTCAAGACACAGAACAAGTCAAGATGAGATCAGGGAAGGATGCATTCGATGTTTCAGGGAATTATTGTCTGGAAAATCGGCTTTAAGAGGCCGGGAAGATGAGGGAGAATGAGACACACAGCTGGATCCAGCCTCCTGGATTCTTACCACCATTAAACAAAGGTGAAGAAGAAGAAGATTTTTTAAATACTTTAACCCCTGGCATCTAGTTTACCCCAACTTGACCCACCATCCCTCAAAATACCAGCTTAACCTGACCAAATGCTCCCTGTCCATTAGCTAAACTACTGTAGCTCCCAGATGTACATGAGATCCAACAGGTATGAGGCCTGTAAAGTATCAAGCCATGTCATGACTAGATTACATGTAATAAATTCTACAGTAATTAGGCTTCTAGTTCTCGCACTGTCAGTCACCAATCTTTGTTGATTGCAGCTTGTACACATTCTCAAGTGCTTTTATCCAACAACAGTGTTAATAATCATTTCTCATTCGCCATATTGAATGGTAATTTCTAAACAAAATTATACAACTGGTCAATATTTGGTACGATCTTAAGAGACCAGTGCAAAGGTAAAATCAGGCCAATCTGGATGGTGCATGCTAATGTTAATGTTTACTCAGGTTAGCATGCTAATTGTAGTTACATTCACCATTAGGGTACAAAAGTCTTTGACCAGTTTTCTGCCATGTCTTAACAATAGTTCTTGTGTACTTTTATGAAGCAGTTACTCTTCTGAAACATTTTACCTAGTTATACTGTAAGTCAGATACAGTGCTGAGATTCTTATAGCCCATCTAAATAAAAAGTGCCCTGGAACATGGTCACTCCCTGGTGGACCACAAACCATTTTAGTGTTCTCGGTGCGTGTGATATGACCACGTGACCCACAGTGTATTCTGAAACGTTTTTCACCTGCTTTGAACATTGTCCCCATTGTCGCTCTAGAATGGGTGAAAGTAGTCTGGTACAGCCCAGTATTCTTCACATGCTTTCAAGCTCTCGCCAACATGCTGCAGCTGAGTGATATCCAGTGCTCTTGGGTTTCTGTACAGTTTGCAAAATCTTTCAAGTAAAATGTGTACTAACAAAATAAGTTATGGCAGTTTAGTAGTTTATTCAAAAAATGCTTAGCCAAGCTGAGTGTGCGGTGATGAACAGGGATTCTCAGCAAATGGTACCCAACAGTTTTGTCAAAGTTTTTTACCCTTGATCCCAAGCGGCACAGATCTGATATCAGATAGCAAGGATTGATCTTCAGTCATGGATAGTGTTACTCGGCTGGAAGGTCAATATGAAACGAAGGTTGCGGTAATAGAACTGGCAGGAATTTTAAAATACTTCCACTCCTATCTTTCCTTTGTTTGGCTCAACTTGACCCACCATCCCTCAAAATACCAGCTTGGTCTGACCATCTAGTTATCTTAACCTCCCTTTTAATGACGAGCAGACCAGATATTAAAATGTTCCCTATAAATTAACTAAACTAGCTAACTATATGGGAAAACCATCAGTATCTAAACAACATAAAGCCTCTACAGCTCCAAGATGTACATGAGATCTAACATGTATGAGGTCTATAAAGTATCAAGCCATGTAATGACAGCCCATACAACCCATGTTCAACATACTCATGTTGTGGACTTTCTAGAACGTGGCTCACTTTCAATTTTTCAACAGATCTTTGACCATCGTTGAAGCGTTTCTGTCACACATTTATTGGCACAGCATGCATTTCAAAGCCTTCTGAATCATCCGAATAGTTACCGCGGAGAAAGGTTAAGCTTAATGAATTTTTTTTGATGCAGATTCATTGCTCATGCGACAGCCACACTGTATAGTGTAAGTTTGAATAGTAGCACAAAGTCGTCATTGTTCACACATGCATGTTCCAGTTCATTCTTCTTGCAAGATTTACGAGGTCTGTCTGGAAAAAGTTGAGCCAGTGTTATAATGGCAATGGTTTGCGTGAACTTGATGTAAGTTGGCAGCCAAGTTAAGTTACAAAAACATCTCAACATTGAAGTTGTATATAGTGTATTTTGCTATAATTTTAATGTCTTGTTTAGAAATCCATCAACTATTTTGAATCCCTACTGGTTTCCATGTTCAGATTTAAAAGTAGTTTGCTTGTGCAGTAATAAAGGACTTTTATCTGGTCCCACAGGTAACAGAGCAAATCAGAGAACAAACCAAGCACTGAAGCTCAAGGAATTGAATCTCCAAGACAGGATTGTATTGAGGCACAGATGTGGAAAAATTTCTGCAGCATTATTGGTCCAGATGAGCACAGTGGCCTCCATCATCCATAAATGGAAGAAGTTTGGAACCACCAGGACTTTTCCTAGAGCGTGCCACCCGACCAAACTAAGCGACTGGGGAGAGAAGGGCATTAGTCAGGGAGGTGGCCAAGAACCTGATGGTCACCCCTTAAAAGAGCTCCAGTGTTTCTCTGTGGAGAGAGAAGAACAACCTTCTTGTAGCATCATACTCAAATAAACTTGAGCCTGTAATTGGTGCCAAAGGTGCTTCAATAAAACAATTTTGCTTCTCATGGTCTGAGAGTCCTCCAGGTGCTTTTTGGCAAACTCCAGGTGGGCTCTCAAGTGTCTTTTACTGAGGAGTGGCTTCCATCTGACCACTCTACCATGCAGGCCTGATTGGTGGACTGCTGCAGAGATAGTTGCAAAGATTTCAAACAAAGTCCTTTCACAGTGTCATTATGGGATATTGTTTGTAGAATTTTGAGGAAAATAATCACTTTTAGTATAAGTTGACTGTCTGGAAATCTAAGAAGAATTTGGGTTGTTCTAGAGTTTTTGAGGATGGCCGTCCAACATCTGTTGACTTTTTAGACACCATAGTGACTTGATTTTTAAAAAGTGAACCTGGCAACTGTTGTGCACTTGATTTGGCTACATCACAAGTGCTTGGTACACAGATTCAGACAGCATGATCATCCGATGTAAGAATTTTAATATTGAGGTGTATAGCATATAAAATAATGGTATGCAGTATAAGCATTTTCAAATGAATTCATAAATGCCCAATAAGGAATCTAAGCTTACACACTTGCTTTTTTTCCCATTTCTCTCTCTCTCTCTCTCTTTCTCTCTCGTGCGTCATGATTACCCCACAGAACCCTGACACACTGAGCAGAGCATGGATCACACACACTCAGTGATTTCTTTCCCCTCACTTCACTCTAGCATGTGCACCTTTTTGCTTGGGATTTAATTGTGATAGGGTTGCTTTACTGCCCGACGAAATGGCAGTCTGGGACGTCTGAGGATGCCTGCTGTGCGTGAGATTGAGTGCATATGCGTCAGACATTTCACACAAACTGTTCGCTTGTTTCTTGGTTAATATGACAGCTGATTAAAAGAAAAGAAAAGGGGGAAAAAAAACACATTTCCTTTACACAAGGACTGCAGGCTCACCGCTGGGTAAGTGCAAATCTTATACACGCATCACACGCATCACCTTTATACTTCCACATCACCTGTATACATTCTTAATGGCATGTGCACTGTCACGTGTTTACGCGTTTATAATGTGTATTATGGAACACTGATACACTGACTGTTTTACCTGTAGTCAACAAATATGGACTTCCTTACTTAGAGACATACAGTACTTTGCAAAAGTCTCATGCATCATACTACCTGTAGTACAAATGTTGTATTTGTTTATCATATCTGCATTATTAAATACAAAATTCAGCTGTTTTTCTAATAAAAATGCACAAATATGCCTCTAACACTACTGGTTATTTTCAAGCAAATACTTTTCTCATCAGATATTGACTCTTTGGTGACATTTATGGATTTTTTCTTTTAAGTTTTTAAAGGCATCTACTCTTATTGCACTTTTTTTTGTATAGTATGTTCCCAGGCCTTTTGCACAGTACTGTAAGGAAAACAGCTGTTAGGTTTTACTGAGCATGCTGGAGAAACCAAGTTTTTCTGCCAACTTGCTCCATGTCACACTTTCTCCTTTCTGTTTTTATGCAAAACCCAGGAGCCTCACTTACTCATTGTCTATACCGCTTTATCTTGTATACAGTGTCGTGATGGGCCTGGAATCTATCCCGGTAGACAGAGCATGAAGTGAGGTACACCCCGGACAGGGTGCCAATCCACCCCAGAGCACACACACATACACATATGCACACTCACACACTCATGGTACCTGGAGGAAACCCATCTAGCACTTGGAGAGCATGCAAAAAAAATGTCTACTGAGCCCCTAAAGGGACACGGGTGGAAAAAAATTAAAGGAAAAAAAATTTCACCTTGCAAAAAAAAAAAAAAAGAAAAAAATGTAAGCTAGGAAGAAAAAAAATTGTTTGTGAGATCTCGCAAACATCTCACAAAAGTTAGCAATGATCTCGCAAAAGTTCGCGAACTTGACTTTTCAGCATTTCCGATTTAGTCCAGCAGGTGGCAGCAATGCTCCTAAAAGCTTGATCCTTGTCCGCGCAATACCGATCTAGTCCAGTGAGTGTCAGTAATGCGCATAAAAGCTAGCCAACTAGTTTGTCTCTCATTTTCAATCCGGTCAGTGTACCTGTCAAGTTTCAGAGAAATGTTTTTTGTTTGTTGAGCCACACAGTGATCTATGAATCATTCAAAGTTAAAACTCCAACTAACCATCTAACAATCAAACAGGTGCAGATGATGACAGATGATCAGGTCGGTGATTAGTTTACTAGTGATGCTGAATGCTGAGTGGTTGGAACAGAAGAGAGGGGAAATGAGGTTGCTGCTAAGATTGCTACACAAACAACCAGTTATTTAGTCATTTATTTGGCAGCATCTGAGATAAAGAACATACAGGGGGCGCAGCTGCTCCTTCTCCATTTTTCATGAATTCAAAAAGCATATGAATTATCTCAATAAAAAAGTAACTTCATACCTGATTTTGTTTTCTTTCTCTTTCTCTTCTCTTTTTTACGGGCAATTAGGAAAGTGAATATGGTCCTTGTATGAATTTCATCAATCCTGAATCTGAATAGTTTTTAATGCTCTGGTCTAACCAATTATTTTCCTCAATATTACTCTGAGTGATGTGTGCTGAAACCCAGGCTGTCATTTCCATACAAGAAAACCAACAGGCCAGACCACTGCTCATAAAGTCCCTCTCGATTTGTTGTCACTCAGGCTCTAGCTGTGATTGTTCAGCGGGAACCCTGTAGTCGTAAGGATATTGCGATGACAACCAACGTTGCTTTTGAAACTTAAACTCAAAACTTGATGTACACCCCTACTACTGTAAAACATCCCAGTATTTCACTAGTGCCACCAAGACAGAAATTTTTCTCACTATGGTCTGCTGTACATCTAAAACGCTAGCCTCCAAGGAATTCCTTTAATGGCCCAAACAAGTGGAAATGGCTTAGAACGAGTCAAAGTCCTCAGAAGAACTGTGGGAGGTTCTCCAGGATGTTCAGTAAAGCTAATTAGCTAATTTTCTTATAAAACTGCATAAACTGTACCTGGCTTTCAAAATACTGACTTTGTTAATAAAAAATATTTAATTTTATTCCTGCCGGTATCTCTTCTTCCACTTTTTCTCATATTCACTAACAAGAAAGTGTTTCATGCCACAGGGCATGCAATCCTGCTGCCCTGCTTTCTCTGCCCCTTTCATGCCAAGAGACCTGCCAGATGGTCGTAGTAGCTCGCTGTAAATATGCTAATCCACTGGGGTTGTGTTCAAGGACATCTCTAAACGTGTACAACTTTTTTTTCTTTTTTTTTTTGCTGCCACTTACTTTTTGATAAGTGAAAGTCTTTCACTCCCATGCTACTATGACACAAAATGACGCAAAGTGTTGATGATTTGGTAGGATTCATATTCAAGTGGCAGACAAGAGGTTAATTATAAGCCTCATTTAGTATATGTTTTTTAATAAATATGTGCATCAGTATTTGTGTTCTGTTTGTTCTGTCAGGTGTAAAGAAGTTTCGGTGTTGATGGTAATTTTCTTTATTTTTTAGTGAGGTGAACGGTATTAGCGTGACCTTAGAACCGTTTCTCCTTTAAATCTTTTCAATAATTAGAGATGTTTTAGCAGTTAGCTTAGCATTGTCGCCTTGCATCTCCAGGATCTGGGATCGATTCCCGCCTCGGGTCTGTGTGCATGGAGTTTGCATGTTCTACCCCTGCTTGCTGCTTGGTGGGTTTCCTCCAGGTTCTCCGGTTTCTTCCGGTCTCCTCCCACAGTCCAAAGACATACAGATTAGCTAAATTGCCGTTCCCAAATGGGCTGTAGTGTATAAATGAGGATGTGAGTGTGTGGGTGGGTGTCATGTTGTAGATTGCCACTCCTTCCGGGGTGTACCCCGCTTCGTGTCCTGAGTCTACCGGGAAAGGCTCCAGGCCCCCTGTGACCGCGTATACAGGATAAAGCAGTATAGATGATAAGTGAGTGAGTAAATGAGTGAGTGAAAACTCACTAGCACAGGATATTTTATATCAGCTGTAATTTTTGGGTTTTTACATCCAATCTTTCGGAATGGTGTAGGAATTGGATAATTAGCTTCTCAGCTGTGCCATACCCTGACTAAAGCTAAAGAAAGATACATTTTCTATCCTAAAATGTATCACTAACAAGGAAGGTATTGAAAAAGCAATGCAAATTCATCAGAAAGATGAGGTATGGCTAATTTGGTACATTTCTTGAAAAAAAAAAAACGTTTAAGAACCTGGAAAGCCCACAGAAATAAACTTTGATATTAATAGAAGAATTTCTATCCTGGATAAAACCTTCACAACAGTTGTCCAGATCAACTTCGCCATCCAGGAGTTAACTTCAACAATCAAATTCAACAATCAAAAGACGCCTTCACCACAAGATGTTAAAATGCCTTTATAGTTCTTAAACAAGACCAAAGGAAAGATCAACCTGTACTACGATGCATTAGGATACTGCTTGACTGGTCCCGCCATCTCTCAGGGATCGAGACATGTGTGTCTAGACAGTCTGTTCTGGCACCTACTGCATGTAGTGGAATGAACTTCTTCTAGATGTCCATACAGCTGAGTCACTTGACATCTAAATATATCTGTTTCTTAGGTATTTGGGTTAATGCCCATAACTACAGGAAAAAAACTGTTTCACTGATGGTACTTCTATTCAGTAACCTAATGAACCAGTGTAAGATTATATTTATTCATACAGTAGAAACGTCAAAGAACTTTAAAGTAAGTTGCTCTTTGATGTACATTGCTCTGGATATAAGGCCGTCTGTCAAATGCTGTAAATGTAAATGTGGGAATGATAAAAGAAGAGTATGCACAGAGAAATGAACTGCACATGATCCACATGATCAGGGGTTAGAGATGGATTTGGGATTAGAAGCTAATTAGCTTTGTAGCTCGCATCAGCTATGAACACAACAACATGGACAACATTTTTTTTAATCCCAGGTTAAAGATGACATCAGTGTTGGGGGACGTTACTTTTTAAACTTACATTACAAAATTACTGTCTTTAAAAAGTAATCTGTTATAATAATAATAATAATAATAATAATAATAATAATAATAATAATAATTTTTATTTATATAGCACCTTTCCAGAGCTCAAGGACATTTTACAATGAATAGAAAAAGGGGGACAAAGAGACATTGAAGTAAGTAAGTAAAAAAAAAAAAAAAAACTAGGAGACAGACATACAAATCGAGCTGTAACATTCAGAAACCAAGTACGTTTTGAGTAGAGATTTAAATGCTGAGATGTTATTAACAGAACGGAGAGAGTGTGGTAGAGAATTCCAGAACTTAGGTGCAATAACACTAAATGATCTGCCCCCCATTGAAGATAGGCGGTACCGAGGGACAAGAAGAAGGCCAGAGTCAGAAGAACGTAGTGAGTGAGATGGGATGTAGGGGACGAGCAAATTGAGGAGATAAGAGGGAGCCAAGCCATTTAAAGATTTAAAAACAAGGAGAAGAATTTTGAATTTAATACGGTAGTTAACTGGAAGCCAGTGGAGATCAAACAAGATTGGGGTTATATGAGCAACATTACTACGTTACTTTCTGATAAAAGTAAGTAGTTCGAGTACTTTCCCATTGCAGAAAATGAAAACTCCTTTGTGCTTCCTCATGCATGTTGTTTTAGTCAAGATCTTTATAATTATTCTACCATCATCACTCAGTGAAGTTTGGCCCATAATCTGTTAACTACTAATACCCCTATCTCACCTACGCAGTTTTGCGCGGTTCTTTGCCATAAGAACCGTTCATCATGACTCACCAGTTTCGGCGCTGTGATTAAGTTTCCATCTTTTCGTGCGTCGGTCCTCGCATAGTCAAACCGCATAGGTGAGATAGGGGTATTACAGCAGGAATAACAGAGGGGCGGGTTATTGGGGGCGGGGCTTGTAGGACGACTTTCTCACACAAATGGATTGGGAATGACTGCTGTCTGGCTCACGAATTACATAAATTGTCTGAATAACGGATTACATTTTTGAAAAAGTAACTAATTAACTGAGTACTTGAAAGTCGGACCTGACACATTAGATTACTTGTTACATTAAAATCCGAGTACTCTAACGCGTTACTTTGTAATGCGTTACATCAAACACTGGATAACATACAGTACAGTATGTCTCTCAGTGTGATGAGAACCTGGTTGAGATCAAACAGGATATTTTAAGTGAAATCTCTCAAAGGTTTTTTTTGTTGTTGTTATTTATTCATTTTGTTTCCATTTTCCCATTACCCCCCCCCCCCTCATACCTCTTCCCCTCTACTTGACTGGGTTAAAAACAATAATTGCTTTGAATAGGCATGTTCCAAGCTCCTGCCGTTTAAAAACCCTGTTATTATCTGAATCATCTACTTTAATCTCACCAATTAACAAGTATAAATAGGAGATGCAGAAGGTTTAAGATAGAGAAAGAGAGAGAGAGGGAGCATGTTCAAGAACTAGGCACACAAGAACATAAAGTACATTTAAAAATGCCAAACATTGAGTGGTCCAAATTTCAAAATTTAAATATTACTCATTGTTAGATGTAAATGTAACTCATGTGATCTAATGTGATGGGTGACATATTCCAGTGTTGCCAACATGAAATCACACAGATGAAGATCTTCTGTGACGGGGGGGAAAAAAAAAACACATTTTGCTCAAAAAAAGAAAAGTAACTTTGCTTTTTTTGATGTTGGAAACCTTTTGGTATCATGTAGAACCATATTTAAGAAATAAACCAAGGCACTGTCGCTTTGCACCTTCTGGGTCTTCTGGGATTTGATTCCCGTCTAGGGTCTGTGTGCATGGAGTTTGCATGTTCTCCCCGCGCTTGGTGGGTTTCCTCCAGGTACTCCGGTTTCCTCTCACATCCAAAGAGATGCAGATTAGGCTGACTGGTGTTTCCAAATTAAATTAACATCTTCTTACAGAATGCTTAATTATATCAACTATACAGTAATTATCCGCTTTTCTTTCTTAAATAAGATCACGGGTTTGATTAAAGTATTATTAGATTTAAATTGTGTTTTAAATTTCCTTTAAATTATCTGTCGCTATGGAATATAATAAATAACAATTGTATCAGAATGAGTACATTAATACAGTATACACACACACACACACACACACACACACACACACACACACACACACACACACACATATATATGAGTTACCTTAAACTCAGCATTATTGTCAGAGCAGCTGTTATGGAAGTTAAATCAACATTTTCTGACCAATCAGATTAAAGGAATTCAAATATCCTGTCTATATTCTTTGTCTCTGAAACAAAGAATTCAAGATTCAAAGAACTTTATTAATCCCAGAGGGAAATTATGCTTTTTAAAAATACGATTATTAAGAATTAAGCATTCATCCAATTATTTATAAGAAATACATGTCTCCAAAATACAGTACATGTTGACATACTGACAGTTATGGGTCCAGACATCATATGAATGATAAGTCATCCTGAATGTCTACCAAGAATTGTAAGTAG
Source organism: Clarias macrocephalus (assembly GCA_011419295.1). Classification (NCBI taxonomy): domain Eukaryota; kingdom Metazoa; phylum Chordata; class Actinopteri; order Siluriformes; family Clariidae; genus Clarias; species Clarias macrocephalus. Next base: position 25,256 of record JAAGKR010003230.1, read on the forward strand.
AAGATACAGAGATCAGGTTAAAGCAGACCAACATCCCAGTGTTCGGCTCGCCTTGGCCCTGATCTGTCACCTAAACAGCGCGAGACTAATAACAGCATGCTAATTGCAGTCTGCTGCCTTGGACAGGCGAGACAAAGAGAAGATGTGACATGCAGAGCTGAGCTGTGCTTCCTGAAACGCCCCGAGCAATCGACTAAAAATAGGACGAACACATACGCCAGCTTTTCTGTCTGGAAGTGAGCAGTTGGGTTTGAACCGTATGGGTATTTATTAACTGGAATAAAAAAGGGGGGAAACGTGCTTGTACTTGCATACAGGATGAACAAATAGAACAGATGCACAGAAAGTGCATCAAACTTACCAGCCAAGCATCACCCACCACCCCCTCACCACCAAAAAAAAAAAAAAAATCCAGATGTACTTTTCACATTCCTACTGTAAAATGTCACTTTGATGGATTTTATTTCGAGTTATGTATGTCAGTTATGTATTCTCTTTTTTTCTTTAAACAATGCAGATTTTTTTTTTGTCGTTCCAAAATTACAGAAGAATAAGATAGTGCCATAACTTATTTCTTTAGCGGTTACCATAGAAACAGCAGTTCCTCCTGACTTTATTGCACTTTCTCTCATTTACCACTTTTCCCATGTGTGAAAAGTGGTTTAAATAACTCTAGTTGGTATGATTTGGATATAAAGTTAATACCATTCATTATAATAAACACACACACATAGGCACAGTAATCTTATAAAATGATTCTTTTCATGAATATCGATGCTTGTCAGTCATTTCATGTAGAGCCTTTCATTTAAAACTATCCAGAATCCACTGTATCCATGACTACAGACTCTTTTCATAACAGCTGTCTTTCCATGCTTTGATTAAGGATGGAATATGTGTCTGTGTGTATCATTTGATACTATACAATATATCATTTACATTTACAACAGTTAATTTGCTACTTTTATCCCGAGCTAGTAAAAATGAATTAAAACAATCCAGACTCGAAGCTATACAGTGGAAATACAGTATATGCTTCATACATGACAAAATGGCAGCATGGTTGCTTAGTGGTTGGCACTGTCGGCTTACACCTCCAGGGTCCAGGTTTAATTCCCACCTGAGGGGGCGGTGTGCTTTATGTTTGCATGTTCTCCCTGTGCTTGTTGGGCTTCCTCTGGGTACTCTGGTTTCCTCCCACAGTCCAAAGACATGCAGATTAGGCTAATTGGCATTCCCAAATTGCCCGTAGAGTGTGAATGTTGACCGGAGTACAATGGGAATAAAACAATGGTAATTACCATTGGCCTCCATGGTCCCTAGTTGGATTACAGAGGTCCCTAGACGGATGGATGGATGGATGGATGGATGGATGGATGGATGGATGGATGGATGGATGGACATGACAAAATGATGAAGACAAAGCAAGAGTCAGTAAACTAGACATTAAAGAAAAGTGCATTATTACACACAGTCTCTGTGGTGTATGAAAAATATAATAAAAAATATATATATTTTAAATATATTATACTATAATGTATATACACTACCTTTGGGTAATTTACCGTTAAGAAATGTTGTCATTACCATATATTAAATTAATAGGTTCTGTTTAAATTGTTGATTTTATAACTTTTGTGATCATATCAAATCAAATTAGAAACGTAAAATTTAATTAAAAATGGACAGTACTTGAGTTGATAACATGCACTCACATATAGAGAGGAAAGTAACGAAGCATGGGGAGAGCATGCAGACTCCACACATAGACAGGATAAATAGTTAAAAGCCTGACTGATCGTAGAAATTTTGACCCATAAAAATGACTGAATGCATCAGCACTTTACTTGACTTTACTTTACTTATTTACTTAAAATATTTTTACTTTTTACTTCACTACATTTCTGCCTGGTATTGCATTACATAACCAGTCTATTACATAGTACCCCTTGCGATTTACAGGTGCAGAAACAACATTTCACTGCGAGATTCATTTTCTTAAACAATATTACCGTTTTTGCCCATGGGATGGCAGAGTGGGAAAGGGGACAGATTTAGTCAAGTGTTTTACATTGTATATTCACATCCAAGGCGTATAAGACTCACGTTGTTAGACTTACAAACAAATCAGACTTACGAATGTGCTCCCGGAATGGAATTCGTTCGTAAGTGGGGGACTACCTGTTTTTGAAGCCTCCTGCTGGCTATTATGTATAACTGCATGTTTTGCCTTCCCTGCTCATGTAGCAGGTGTTTGAACTCAGAAGTGAAGATGGTTGCAGAGAGCAACTGTACAGTATGCTCACAGGTGACAAGCACAGAGAAAGAGAGAAAAGAGAGAGAGAGCGAGAGAGAGTCTTTTACTGTAACATTAAGTCTACTGTAATCTAACACAAGCCCAATGCGATTGATTTTTAAGAACATTTTAAGGTACATACTTTTGTACTTTTGCTCAAGTAGAAATGTAAATGGGGGACCCTAGGGTATCTCTACATTTACTAAAGTACAGGATTTGTGTACTTTACCCACCTCTGCTAAAGCTATCACTTTACATCTCATGTCATTATCATCATTATTAATGCTAATAAAAATTGCACAGAGATCCAAAACATATGCCTTTAAATGTACAGTAGCAACCATTATGATCAGAGAGTTCCTGAAGTTTCCTTACTGGCATTGCATTCTGTTCCATTTTGTTTGGTCTATGGGACTACAAAAGATAGACCTGTCATATTGATGTGTCTGTACAGAACAACTGCTGCATGTAAGTGTAAATGCCTCCATTAAATATAAAAAGAATAACTCAAGATCAGTTGTGATCTCTGTCTGTTTGTCTCTCTCTCTCTCTCTCTCTCTCTCTCTCTCTCTCTCTCTCTTCAGGCAGAGGTGAGATGACAGAGGTGCAGCCTGTTTTGGACTTCGCCTCGTCGGGAAGGTCTGGACGACGGAATGCCCTGCCTGACATTTTAGGCTCACCAGCAGGGGTTAACCCATCTGACCTCCCCCTGAAATTGACAGAGCTGTCTCTCACTGGTGTGTGTGTGGTTTACTTCTTAATTCAATTCCTATAAATTCCCATCTCTCTGCGATATCGACTGAGCCCAATCACAATCAAACAAAATTAGCCTTATCCCTTCCTGTACAACACTTGCTCCTAATAAACAAATTATTGCAAGGCAATGTACAGTAACATGGGCTCCCCTTTGCTGTGCCTCGGTTTTTATCAAGGTTATTTCCTCCTCTTTCAGTCCAGAAGAGTTTGCCCTTGCCTCCAGGCTCCATAAGGAACAATTCCATCGCGGAAGAACATTTTCCTCCTCCTGTGACCATGTTGATGCACCTGTCCTCACCAACGCTTCAATCAGTCCCACATGGATCTAACAGATGGACCCTTTATCTATGCTCTACTTTGTTCATGTCACTAAGTTGAGGTTGGGGTTATCACTCCAGGAATGGACCCACTGGGTTATTTTATCTTTCCCTAACTCCTAACTCTATCCAAGGGTCCTTATTGGAAGCCTGGCAATCTGGAAAACAACCGTAGCTTCCCAGGTCAATAAAGAAGTGACCATGATACCCCTATTTCACTTAGCTGAATTTGCTACCAAATGCACCAATGCAAATTCATTATGGCTTGTGGAGAGAGGGGTAGAGGTTGGTACAGCCCAATTTTGGACTCTGTGTGAATTCTGTTGGTGTGAATTAGAGTCAATAGCGTCAAGAGGAAAACTGGAGCATGCCTCCCGAATAAATCGTTCGTTAACGCCACGGTAATAGTTTGTAATAGTCGGTAGCGTAATTTCACTTCATGTCCTTAACAACAGTATGTTTCTTTAGGACTCATCATTAACAGTCTCGCTATTGAAACGTTATCACGTCACTGGATGTCTTCATAGCCTTACAAGTTTGTTTAAATCATTAACAGCTCGATGTGGGGTCTCTATGCTTGAACAATTAACCAAATTGGTACCCACCACAACAATTTTGGAGCCAATGTCAAATCGGGAGACATCGGGAGAGACCGTTATGAAATTTGGCTGAGTGAAATGGGGGTATTAGGGACGAGGTGCAAGTCATGATCTGAGCTGGTATGTTGATGGCAATGAAGGAGGTTCAGTGCTAGGATTGGTAAGGGTCACAATTGTTCTCTTTTTTATATAGTGTTTGATGCTTTCGTTAACGCCACGGTAATAGTTTGTAATAGTCGGTAGCGTCATTTTTGTAATAGTATCTGTCGCGTAATTTCACTTCATGAGGGTATCTTCCACCAGACATCAGATGAGGCTTGATGTGCTTCATCAAGTGTTTGATGCTCGGACTCATTTCATCTAGGGATATACATCGTTCAGCCATAACATTATAAGCACAGACTGGTGAACTGAACAATCTTGATCACTAACTGTACACCAGTATAGTGTCTAGATCATTGAAACCCAAGGTTCCCTCATGTCCGTGGGGGCCGTCTGGTCCAATCCCATAGAAAAGCCAATGCAGCAGACATTGCTGAAAAAAAATCGATGCTGGCCATGATAGAAAGGCAGAACAACCAGTTCACATCGACCTGCCATGTACTGGGCCCTCAAGGCCATCGAGCCAGTCTCCAAGCTCTCCTGATCGCAATGCAACACACGAGGACAAACAAGTCTGATCTACGGAGCCTCCACCCCACAACCCAGGGAACCCAAAGGATCTGCTGTCAACGTTCTGGTGCCAGATGGCACAACACACCCCCGGAGGTCATACAGAACCACACTGCCTCAGTGGCACAAGTGGAACCAAACAGTTTAAATGTTAATGTTTATAATGTTATGGCTGATTGATGTATGGCTTTGTTGCTTTTCAGTGGTACTGCATGTATCACTGTCCTGAATGAGTGAGAACCAGAATCATGCAGATGGGTATTTAAATTAGAGGAAAAACAAACTTCAGTTTGCATAGTGTCGAAGGAGGGTTTTGGACTATGCAACCGCAAGCAACTGAACAATGATGTAATGCAATGTAATATCATTTACATGATAAAATCTCTCTCCCTCTCTCGATCAGCAGATGGTCCAGGAGTAGTTCAGTCACCAACATCAGAAGAGGCCTGTCTGCCTGCAGAGAGCTCAGAGGGGAATGACAAATCCTAAACACCGCCCAGCTCCACTATGACAAAGTCTGAAATAACAGGACTAATAGAAGTGAAGAAGACAAGACAAAGGAAGGCAGAAAGTGGAAGTAACTAAAGAGTTATAATTCCAGTGGCGGTGACCAGGGATGGAGCCTGGGTGTCATCATGTTTAAACATCTTAAAATAAGATGAATGAACATGTAGGCAGGGTGGCGAAGTGGGTAGCGTTGTAGGCTCGCACCTCCAGGGTCGAGGGTTCGATTTTCCCAGTGTGGGGCTGTGTGCGTGGAGCTGGCATGCTCTTGCTGTGCTTGGTGCGTTTCCTCCCACAGTCCAAAGACATGCAGATTAGGTTAATTGGCGTTCCCAAATTGCCTTTGGTGTGTATGTGCAACCTGATTTGGCACCCCGGCCAAGTCATGACCCTGTACAGGATATAGAAGGTGAATGAATGGTGACTAGAGACTGTTTTCTTGTAAATTTTCTATTATCTATGAATACTCTAATACATGCAAAAGTTGTGTCCCTTTACCTTTGAATGATTAGTTTTAGTGAGGATTATACAGACATGGATATTATAAGAGTCTCATGTACAGTATTATGCATAGATTCCAGTTAAGCATTTAAACAAAGTGTATTATAATATCTATCGTTGCCATGGTAACAATTTGGCAGAGGGTCCAACAAGAGCATCAGTGCAACTGTAATTTAATGCTAGGAGAAATCTCTTACATAAGTGAATACACATAACGTCTTTAATAGATTTAGCCTAGTCTAAGGGCAAGCCACTGTACTTGGGCTTAAGTTTGATGTGCCACAAATAAAGTTTTTTTTTTTTTTGCCAAAAAAATCCTGGGAACAGCATTTTTCATTGGCATTTCAGTCCTTGTTAGCTGTGTCAGGGGCACATTAGTGAAAGGCAAACTCGAGCCCATGCCCTTGTTTCACTTGCATGATTAGAGGAATACAAATTAGATGAACATATTCTCTATGGGTTTCTATGCACTTACTTATAATCATAATCTGTATATTCATAATCATGGTGAAACCTGTATATTCGTAGTGTGTTTAATTTTTTTTCATTCATCTTTAATCAACACTTTATATCCTTATGGTCAAGGTGGCAGTAAGCCATAATCTGAACCGGTGAGGAGCGTTCGAGTCAAACCGGGACTCCTGATAAAATTTCTTTTGAATGAAGACGTGAAACTGATAGACATCAAGCACAGTACGGTGATGAGCTTCTTGGCCACAGTAAAAAAAAATTGAATGGTACAAATGAATGTTTTGAAGAAGGCATGAATGATGATCCCAGCCGAGGAGCCTACTGCAGTCGTTCTCGTGAGCATTTGCCAAATTCTTTGGAGTTATTGCCACATTCCATGTGCAGTTCTGACCTCGCGCCAAGCCATTTCCACATGTTTGGGCCATTAAAGGATTTCCTGTGAGGCCAGCGTTTCAGACGTGATTCGGGTAGTGCGATCAAACATTTTACCTTGATGGTATCCAAGCACTAGTGAAACATTGGGATTCATGCATTAGTGTAGCTGGGGATTATATAGAGAAATAAAGGTGGGTTTTAACTCTATGATTGTGTCCTGTTATTCTCCACAATCAAAAGTCCTGGTTTGACTTGAACACCCCTCATGTAGCACAGTTATATTACAATTATGCTGTTGGTGGAAATGATGAAAATAAAGACAATCTCATATCCCTGTGCTATTCCTGCCAGAAAAAATAATGGCATAGATAAGACTGAAAAAATGTTTTTATTATTAATATTCAGAAACACATGCATCATGCAATTTTTATGTATTCAGTGTTTGAGTTCTTGTCTTGGTAACTCAATACAGCACAGAATCTGTGCATGTTTCATTTGTTTCTTGATGAATCTGATTCTGCCTATTTGGTGGCCTGAAGGCATATAATACTGTACATGCACAGAATTAATAAGCTACAGTATGTGTTTGCCTCATATTCATCACAAATGGATTTTTTTGTAATTAAATCACCAACCAGGACTGTTTGTACCAATGAACACTGGTGCTGTTAATAAATGAATTTCTACAAAATATCAGTTTGCCTGTGAAATACTTCCTAGTGTTATTATAGCCAAATGAGTTGATTCTTTATTCAGCTTTAAGATCAGCGTGTAAGGAGGCAATCAGTGGTGGTGGAGAGCTTTATAAGTACAATGGTGGCCAAAAGTAAGACAATATAATATGCCAAAAAAATATTGCATTGGAATTCTAAATGTAATTACAAAACTAAAGATTTTAAGGTTTGTTTATAACAAATAACTTATTTGTTTTTGTAAATGACGTTGTGGTTTATAGTTTTGCAACAGCAATATGATTTAATAGAATTGTAACATAATAAGGAACTTGCCATTTCTGAACACTAGGTGGAGACAAAGACTCTAAAGACCACGTGGAGAATAAACTTACTACTGTTACTGTTATTAATTATGGTATTAATTAGACTTTTTAAAACGTTTTTTTTTTATCACATTTGATTTATTTTTACATTGCTGTAATGTATTTAATTGATGAAATTTTTTTAAATGATTTTTACACTCACTTACTCATCATCTAGACCACTTTATTCCGTATTCACAGTCGCCGAAGGGCCTGGAGCCTATCCCAGGAGACTTATGGCATGAGGCCGGGTAGACCTTAGATGGGGTGCCAATCTGTGGTAGGGAACTGTACTGGTGCACTTCCTGTTGCATCCCTCAGTACACACACTATGGACAATTTGGGAACGCCAGTTAACCTAATCTGCATTTGGACTATTGGAGAAAACCAGAGTACCCAGAGGAAACCCATCAAGCACAGGGAGAACATGCAAACATGCACACAGACTCCGAAGCAGGAATCGAACCTTCGACCCTGGAAAGGCAAGGTGACAGAGGCTCCCATGATTTTTTCAGGATTCGTTTATTTTTAACTTGCGATTTTACACAGTTCATTTGAACATAAGTAAAAAATTATGTAATCTTTGACACAATTCACATTTTCCTTTTTACATAAACATTTTTTATGTATAATAACTAGAGAAAAATTATCAGGTGATATCCAATGTGTTTAAAATTTCAGGCTATAGTGATGTTCAGTATAATGCACCTTCACATGTTCTTCATTCATTCGGTAATTCTCTATACTGATTTTACCCTGTACAGGAGACTATTCCAAAGGACTTCGGACACGAGGCGGTGCACACCCTGGACATGGTGCCAATCCATCCTACACACACTCATGCACACATTCACACACTGATGGGCAATTTGGGAATACCCATTAGCCTAATTTGCATGTCTTTCAACTGTGGGAGGAAACAATTCCATTTATCTGATATATGTAATAGTTTTATACTTGTAATTCTATTTCAGGTGAAGTATAATTTAAGGCATTAAGCATGCTGTATTTCCTTCATTCTCTCCTCCTCAATCATCTCCCTTTCGTCCTTCCTCTAAGTGCTCCACCATCTTGCTGGTGACATCATGGTCTCAGAGGTATGATGTAATGGTAACGTAGTCTGATTCAGCAAGTGGTAAAAGAACCGTCCCCTACATTTATCCCTTATATTCAGGAATAATTACATTAGCTGTTATTTAAACCTTACATTTCTAAAGATGTATTGATTTCCAGGGGTTTAAGGGAGATGCGGCAAGAATGATATTAGATCAAGAAGCAGAGGTCACGTCAACACCGGTGGAGTTGAAGTAAGGACAGGGTTTACATAACCGCAGGGCTTGAAAATGATGAGAAAAGATCCTGTACACATGATCAAGTGGTATAATGATGAATGGGTGAGTGAGTGAGTAAGTGAGTGGGGATGGACATAATGCTTTCAGCCAAAACATCAGAGAATTGAATTTATAATCAATCCCAGAGCTTTTACTTTACCCATCCCTTTCAAGTATCTGACTAAATTACAACCTGTAAATACAAATGCAAATAAATGCCCTCCTTATGAATTTTCTCCGTAAGAATAGAAATTATGCAAAAAAATAAATGCATCGGCATACGGAGCATTTTTGGCATACGTGCGAACAAACTGAACCAAACACTGGCTACGTTGCGCATACATTTGGTAGCCATTCAAAAGTTGTTTGCATAGGTGGAAAGCCAAGCAAAGCGAGTTTATTAATTTTCCAGATTTTACATGTTAATTTGTAATATTGGTAATATATGGTCAAAATAATAACAGTTCAGGGGTAGCTTGGTCAATAAGGCAGTGGATGACAGATTGGAAGGTCCCAGGTTCGTACCCCACAACCACCAAGTTGCCCTGGTGTGGTCCTTGAGTAAGGCCCTCAACTGCTCAGATGTATAATGAGACAAAAAAAAGTCCCTCTCAATAAAGCTGTCTTTTGAATGAAATATTTTTGGGTGTCTGGACTGGATTTTCTACATTTCCATTATTTATTATAGAAAAATCTTTATCGCAATACGAATTATCACCTTAAGAACTTGTCTCCAGAACAAATTAAATTTGTATGCCGAGGTTCTGCTGCATGTGCAAGGCATATTGCAAAGAACTGCTTTAAAATTTTTTCCTGATCCATATTTTAAACCCTAAGTTCTGGGACACATATAATTCTCCATGAATTTCCAATACCTGTCAGAAAAAGTGTCACAACCCTGAAATTCATAAGCCCCCGCGAGTGACGCCGCATGAAACGTGAGGAGAAACTTTTGCTTTTGTTATTATGTCATTTTAAACTGTATTTATAAAGTAAAAGTTGCTCTTTAGGTTTTATGCACAAAAAATAAAGTTGCCCCTTAAAGGTAGCCGAGATAGTGACAAGATACAGTACAGGACTGCATGGAGCCCATGGCCTATGAAACGAGCCAGCAATACTGTACTAGTGCAATACTCTACTAGTTCTTTTGAACGAATCTTTAACGTGACTCAGAAGATCGAGTAGTCTCGGAGAGTGATTCGTTCATTTTCTACTGGGCACGAATACGCAAATCATCGCAAAACCTCTGTAGGTTATGTACCGGAAACAGAATTGAATGCTTCTCAAAAAATAAAAAATTAATAAAAAAAAAAAACCCGAGGTGGCACTGTGGTGTAGTGGTTAGCATTGTCGCCTTGCACCGCCAGGGTCTGGGTTCGATCCCCGGCCAGGCTCGATTCCCGTCTCTGTGTGCATGGAGTTTGCATGTTCTCCCCGTGCTTGGTGGGTTTCCTCTGGGTACTCCGGTTTCCTCCCACAGTTCAAAGACGTGTAGGTTAGGCTAATTGGTGTTCCCAAATTGCCTGTAGTGTCTGAATGAGTGAGTGTGTGTGTGTGTGTCTGTGCCCTGCGATGGATTGGCACCCTGTCCAGGGTGTACCCTGCCATGTGCCCTAAGTCGCTCCACGCCCCCCATCACCCGGAATACAGAATTAAGCGGTATAGATGATGAGTGAGTGTTTTAGAACGAGTCGTTCATTATTTTGTCACGTGACTCCCATAGACGCTATGCAGTGCAATAGATTCAAAAGAAGGAACGACTCGAGCTGGAAGATATGATGGTGAGCTGCTCATTCTGTTTATAATAACATGTCCTTAGCTGCATTGTAATATTTTCATCACTGGAACTATAGCCAAAATTTGTGTGTGTAGACGTGTTGGGGGTCTGTTTATTGAAAATGTAACATTTTATTTTATTTCTGGTCAAAAGAACGAAATGAACTAAATGCCTAAAAAAAGATTCGTTCATTTTGATGAACGAGATTCAAAGAACCGAGTCACTAATATGATTCAAACGTCCCATCACTATACTGTACTTGCAAAGCCAGTCTTCGGTGGCTGTTCAGACTTGTCTGAGGCATGGTTGCCAAGTCTCGCGAGACAAATAAGCAACCAGTCAAAAGTTTGTAGGCAAATTTAAACTCCATGGTCAGTCCTTTATTTTATTTTTTTTCTTTCTACATTGTAAAACAATACTGTTCAAAATACGCAATACTCTAATTTGAACAGTTGATTTAGAGATGTATCTGCTACTTATGCACTGTAAAGCTTCATTACAGCTCTAATCTGAGGTGCTGTTTGTTAATTGGTGATTTCTGAGGTAACTGGTAACTTCCGCAGAGGTACGTTTTGGTCCTGCTTTCCTGGGAAGGTCTTCATGTTTATTGTATTTTTCCATACGTGGATTCTTGAGTGATATGAGACTGGAAAAGAGACCGAGATTAACATGGTCAATGACGTGATTTTTCTTCTGTGGGGGCGGAGTCACATAAGAGCACGTAAGAGCGCTGGGGGGGGGAGGCGGGATCTCTATTGGCTCTGTGCAGGTTCACATGAGGTGTGTGGGAGGGCGTTACAGTACGGATTATTGCGAGGCGGTATTTTAGACTGCGTCAAACAATGTATTTGGGGAAAAGGAGGGCATGAATGTCAAAAGCTTGTCAGATTTTTATATTTTAAAAACAACCCCCCCCCCCAAGAAATGCAACCCACGACCGGAAAATTTTTCAAAGCGACTTAAAAGAAAAAGAAGCCCAAATAAGCGTATTATAAGCGGATCTGGCAACTATGGTTTGAGGCACTGAACTAGAACTACACTTCCCAGAATCCTGGGGCATCAACAGAAGCAGCCAATAGGAGACTTGCTTGGCTATGACGACATTAGATTTGGACTTCTTATGCGCGAACTAGCGTCACGTGGAGCAAGAAGTCGGCGCGAAAGCCA
>JAAGKR010003230.1:40232-77926 GCA_011419295.1 Clarias macrocephalus
CACATTTGACCAAAGTGGTGTCCAGTCATAAGATAAAAACAAATGAACATGTGAGCCAGAAAAGTCTCAAAACAATAAAGCAAGACAAAGTTAAAACAGCCCACACAATGTATTAAATGCCAGGAAAGATAACATTAACATTATCTTAAGACATGAGGTAATGACCAATGAGACCTCAAGAGAGACCTGACCAACAAATGAGGGCATATAATGTGTATTATTATTATTATTATTATTATTATTATTATTTTTTTTTTTTTAAGTATAGAGAGATGAATAGATATGGCTTGACCTTGGGAAAATATCCTTGAAATCTATTAGTGCTGTCTCACCAAGGTGAAAAAGTTCAGCCCTTCAGAATTTTTGTTTATCCAGTTTAAAATCACTATTCGTGAAACCTCGGTGTTAAACAATTTTACCCTTTCATTTAGCATGTCTATATGAGGGCTCCACTAGGTCTGAATACAAGCAATGTGGTTTAATTAAAAAAAAAAATTAAAGCCAGTCACACTTTGCCATCCTGAAGACTGTCCAACAGTTATTTTCACTTAGTTTTATCGCTCCACTTACAAGCAAGATATATTTGGATATTGGAATTAAATATCTAGTTTCCTAATAACAGTAAGTAAGGATGAAATAGCAAAGGCCCTTGAACAGACTCTTGAGGGACCTCGCATGAGATACTGAGGAGGGTAGAGTAAGAAATTTCGACAACAAAACAAAATTGTGTTGCAGCCAGTAAATGATGGGGCAGTAATCTACAGAATCAAATTTGGTTGGATGGTCTAGAAGCAAGATTTTAAAACTGGACTGGAACGTCTTAAGAAAACCATGTGTATATCTAAGTAAGATTACAGCCATACAACCCCATGGTAAATAAATATTTGTTTTTTTCTGAACCACAGGTCAAGGAGGGTCAAACCTCTCTTAAAGTCTGGTCTCTCTTTTCTGGCTCATTTTTCTCATTCCTTCTGTCACCTTCTCTTTGTCTCTGTCTCCTCTCTGTTCTGTTCTGCCCTTCTCATTCTTTCTTTCTGTCTCTTACTCTCTGCTACCATATGGCATTTATCTTCTATCAGTAGCAGTTTTCCCCTATAAGCTTGGTTTAAAAAAAAAACAAAGAAAAACAAATCTACTTTTATTAACCAATTGACATCTTGCGCACACACACATGCATGTACACACACTATTCTTTATTTGTTGAATTCTGATTTTCCCTCCTTTTACCTCAGGTGTACGACTCATCTCAGGCATCTTTTGATACGATGGCGTCCGATGGTAAGAATTCTTGTACATCTTTTAAAAAAAAAAATTTGACTTTAAAAAGACTAACCCTTCTTTTTTTTTAAATCTTTATTTTGCTTTCAGATATTAAAGTAAAGGAGCTGGATAAGCGGGCCTCAGGCCAGGCCTTTGAGGTTATCCTGGCTGATCCTGCCTCTGAGGTGAAAGCAGACTTCCCCCTTTCTCCACAGAAGAAAAAAGATTGGTCACTGGATGAAATCAAGAAGAAACTGGAAGCAGCTGAGGAAAGACGTAGGGTACGCCTCAAACTTCCATGTTTATTAGGTTTGTTTAGGTGAGCCAACGTCTAGAGATGTAAGGCACCAGTGTAGTTCTGCTGATTTCTTTAAAGCCAGTGGTCAGACTTGACACCTTCTCCATGCAGAAGGCTGAAAGCAAAGGATGTGGGTCGTGGAAAACCTTTGATAAAATTGTTCTTGGTAGCACTTGCTTTGACTTGGTCCATGTCAGTTTGCTTTTATTATTTGTGAGCTTTGGTATTGTGAGCCAGTAGAAAGTGAGATGGCGGGTCTGGAGGTTTTAGTCATGAGCCAACGTCTAGAGATGTAAGGCACCAGTGTAGTTCTGCTGATTTCTTTAAAGCCAGTGGTCAGACTTGACACCTTCTCCATGCAGAAGGCTGAAAGCAAAGGATGTGGGTCGTGGAAAACCTTTGATAAAATTGTTCTTGGTAGCACTTGCTTTGACTTGGTCCATGTCAGTTTGCTTTTATTATTTGTGAGCTTTGGTATTGTGAGCCAGTAGAAAGTGAGATGGCGGGTCTGGAGGTTTTAGTCAGTAAAAACATGTAGGAGCTCGAGCTATAAGGTAGATGATTAATAAAACCAGTTTGTCTGTGTGCTATTTACAACTTAGTAGGACTAATACAACGTTTGCGTGCACAAAGACATTGTAATCTATGTTTGGGTCTTATACTTTTTTTATTATTATTTTTTGTCTTGCTAGCATAACTGCAATGGTGGTAAATCTACTTCCACAGATTCCATAGATCAACAAATGTTGCTTCATGACCTGTAACCTATTGAATCTTTTTGAAGTTCAGTCTAGTCTAGTATGCTACCACAAGTAGACGCTTTTTTTTTTTTTTTTTTTTTTTTTTGACAAACAGAACGTTACCGATTTTCAACATGTCTTAACACCTCTAGGTCTCTTAATGCCTGTCAATGGCCCTAAGGCATCACTGAACCCTGAAGTTAATCCCTAATTATCAGGTTCTCATTCCTTTGTAGTCCCATGAAGCTGAAGTTCTGAAGCACTTGGCTGAAAAGCATGAACATGCAAAAGAGGTGCTCCAAAAGGCTCTGGAGGAGAACAATAATTTCAGCAAGATGGCGGAGGAGAAACTTAACCAGAAGATGGAGGCCACCAAAGAGAACCGTACGGCGATAATGGCAGCTATGAATGAGAAGTTCAAAGAAATGGTAAGATGTGTTTTTTATTTATTTATTTATTTTTACCTTAGTGTAAAAAAATAAAAATAATTAAGTAGTCCTTTTATTTTAAGCTACTTTTTTCATTTTGTGTTCCAGGATAAGAAGCTGGAAGAAGTCCGTAAGAACAAGGAGAACAAGGAGGCAGTGATTTGACCTGTTTATCCAGGTTTTTTTTTGTTTGTTTTTTTAAACGTATCCAAAGATTTTTCACTTCTTTACCGTATGTGTTCACAGCCTTTATTTTGTGTGTGTAAAAAATAGGAAAAGTGAATCATTCCTGCTGTAATTTCTGCCGTTTCAATTTTATAGCATATGCATCAATGTGTTAATTTTTTTTTTTTTACTCCCCCCTCATCTTCCAGCTGTTGACGCTGAGCTTTGATCGCTGTTCTGTCATGTGCTGTTTAATATTGGCAATAGTCTTGGCGTTTTGAAGGAAGCATGTTGCTGTTGTGCATTAAGGTCCTATTGATGCAGCCTGCACTCTTGTGCTCATGCATTTGATCTGTGTTCCCACTTAGGAAATGTTAGAACACTGTCTTGTTAGTTTTTATTTTTTTGTTTTTGTAGGGGCAGCTATTGATCCTCACTGTTTGGCATTATTTGCTTTATTACAGAAACTGCTAGTATTGCTGCGTCAAAATTATCCCCCTTTTTCATTCAGCTTGTGGTCTGTTTTGAATAAGTACACGATGGTTGCATTTTTTCACCCGGTTATTCAATTTTCCTTCCTCGGAGGGAGAAGGTTTTACTGTATATGTAAAATGCAAAAGAGCAATAATTTTGACTGTTGTCTCCAGCTTGGGGAGAAAAATAAACATTTCTAGACCAAACTGTACTGCTGTTATTAATTTTTGTTGAATTTCTACAGAGAAATAAGAAGTTATGGTACCTCAGGTTCTTTAAATTAATTGCTCCAAAATGAATAGAATTCTTAAAGCATTTTTTAATGGCCTGACCCAAGTAACATTACAATGGTGCAAATAATAAATAAATTGCATCTAGGCTCTAATTATTTTCTTTTACTTATTGACTTGTACACCATTTTTCTTTTTAGTAGTTTCTTAGTGCTCATTATAGAGGGTTTTGACTAAAAGTTACAGAATCTCATGAAATTGTTGGCAAATGTCAATGTTTCAGGTGGACAGCGTTGAATTTCTGGGTTGTTAAATTAAGTTCACACTGTTTTAATTGTATTATTAAACCCCAGAATAAATCACTCATTCAAATGTAGCCTGCTCACCTTAATTGAAATGTGTGTATGTGTTTTATATACACGATATGGACAATTATTTGGCCAAACCTGTGAACTGTTGAATTTTGGTCTTTCAATCAGGCCTATTATCTCTAGTCTTATTGCTTCAGCATATTAAGACATCTTGGCCAATGTTATGCTTCCATGTGGAAACAGTTTGGGGAAGGCCCTTTTTCTTTTTTAACATGATTGTGCTCATGAGTGACAGAGCCCTGACCTCAACCCCATCGAGCACCTTTGGGATGAACTGACGAGATTGCGGAGTCAGGCCTTCTCGTCCAACATCAGTGCCTGGGGGGGAAAAAAAAAAACCCTGGCTTGGACAAAAATGATAGCTCCCTTAACCTCATATTTTGTTGCAACCCCTGCAACCAAGCAATTTGTGTAGCTCTCGATGAGCTTTCTGCACCTGCATGTCAACCGGTAGTTTGGCCCACTTGTCATGAGCAAACTGCTTCAGCTGTCGCTGGTCCAAAATATTCCCTCTCCAGACTGTTACAGCTCTTAACAAATGCTGCATATGGGTTAGATCAGGGCTCAAGGCTACTTCAAAATAGTCCCATTTTTGTTCTTCGCCATTCATGGATGTTTTTTTGCTGTGTGCTTTGGGACATTATCCTGTTAGAGAACCTATGATCTGCAACTGAGACTGAGCTTTCTGACACTGGGCGGTAAGTTTCACTCCAGAATGCCTTGATATTCCTGAGATTTCATTGTACCCTGCACAGATTCGAGACACACTGTGCTAGACGCAGAAAAGCAGTCCCAGAACATTACCGAGCCGCCTCCACGTTTCACAGTAGTTTTTTTTTAAACTTAATTTTTTTTGTGGCTGTGAAAATACAGCTGATGTGATTTGCCAAGAAGCTCTAGTTTTGTCTCATCTGTCCAAGTAAGGTTCTTCCAGAAGCATTGTGGCTTGTCTATATTCCAGTCCGACTTTATGATTTGGGGTCTTGGATGGTGCAATTCAACACTGCTGTACCTTGACCTTGAAGTTCTCCTAGAATATCCTTGGAAGTTGTCTTTGGCTCTTTGCTTTAACATGGTCAAATTATTTTCAATCTTTTCCAGGGGAAAGCCATTTCATTTCACTATGTACTGAGCTGTATATGATTGAAATGACAATAAAAGCCTACTTGACTTAATTTGATCCTCGATCGGAGTGGGGTCTGGGGAGTTTGATGGCCGGCTCGGCAGCCTTGGGCTCTTTGCCTGTTGGGACTCGTCCATGGCGGGCTGTGGTGCCTTTATATCAGGTCCAGCATTGACTTTTCCCGGCAATTTTTTTGCTGAATTGTTTTTTTCAGTGGGATCGGACTGGACCGTCTGGCCTTTGTTCCGTATGAGCATTGGTGATCCTTGGGTGCCCGTGGTCCTGTCACCAGTTTACCTGTATGTTAATGTGGTAATTGTTTTTGTGGGGTTAATGTTTTGGCTGATCAGTGAAAATTCTACCTTCATGCGCAAGTCGTTCATGCAATGATCTAATCACCCAATTATATGATAATAGCACAGGCTGTTGAACTGCAAATACAGCTCAAGAGCTTCAGCTGATGTTAAAAAAAAACAAACAAAAAAAAACATCAGAATGGGTGGGGTGTGATTTTAACCTCAGCATGAATGCTGTTGCAAAAATGGGTTGGGTTGAGTTTTTCGTCTATAGACTTAACAGTGTTATAAGGACAATAATGAGTGGCGGGAAATGACTTGGTGAGTGAGGTCAGAGGTGAAGTGCCTGACTGATTCGAGCTGAAAGAAAAGTCTAAGGTACTGTACCTCAAATAGCCACCCTTTGCAAACACGGTGAGCAGAAAAGCATCTCAGAACACAACACATTGATGTGATGAACCTCAAGCATTCTGATGCTTGATGTGAGCATAAACTTGGCAATATCTGAATGACTTCATGCTGATGGAGATAATCACATGAATGAGTAGGTGTACCTGTTTTCCTAATAAAGTGGACAGTAAAAAAAGTTTACAGCTTTCATTCCAAAGGAAAGATCTTAAAAGGTCCCATAGTTTACTATTGTATTTCTTCAACAAGTTAACAAAGGGTCCCAAAGCTGAAATAACCCACAGATAATGCTTTTTTAAAAAAAAATTCATATCTTGAACTTCCTTCATTTTTACCCCTCCAACAAATGCGCTATTTAATGCCTATGTAAATAAGCCACTGCTAAGCCTGGTCATGTCAGAGAATCTGGGGGAGGGTACCTTCTTATATGAGGTCACCTAGGAGGAAAATCTAATTGGCTTGTTTAAAGCCTGATCAGTACAAAAATAGAAGAAAAGATAAGACTCAGGAAATTATTTCTTTTGTTTATACATGCAAATTGGAGACCTGACTAAATGTCTAAAAATGAATTTAAAACAAAACATTTTCCATAATAGACCACTTTTTTGGTCTAATAATATTTGTCTCCCTCTAGTGGTAGCAAGGTCCTGTTGCACTCTCCAGCCCCTGACGGTCTTAAAGCAAAATCTACTTCAGTATGAATCCAGTCCAAAATGGTACCTCAAGCCCTCTTGCCCTTGGCACAGTGCCGTCAAAGTCCCACAAGTTGTGTAGACGCGTCACTTTTGGATGGTTCAGTCCATACCAGCATTTTTTGTTTAATTATCATTTTTAGAAGAATTTTGCAGAATATGCCAAAAGCGATGATGTCAGATAGAAGAACATGATCCTTTAATGGCTTCTGGGCTTGTGTGCTAATGTGGTTGACATGTTTGTACCAGACTTTGACAATGAACCAAGCATTTGAACCGAGCGAACCTGTCTCTTCATGTGAAAGTAAACAGCCGCAGTGTTTTTCCACACTTTTTACTTGCATGCTCTGTGGAGCTCTTGCTGTCGACTGTATTTCTTTGAGAGCTAGCAAGACAAGATGGCACTTTCCAGTTTCTCAGACGCTTCAGGTTACATTCATGTGACACCTTTTCCATTTTAAATTGCTCGACAGTGTTCATGTTACACGCGGTTGTTTGCACACATTTCTATTCATGTGCATTTATGAATATAAAGCTGTAAACTTATTTAGATGCTGCATCATATTCTTCTTTTGTCTTGTCTAGTTAGCATGCAGCAATTCAAGCCAAGTGGCTTTTTTATTATTCCCTCATATTATTTAGCTTCTTCCTCAGACGAACAACAACATTTTTTCCTTACCATGCCTTTATTTATTTAACAACGAACCCAAAAAGAACATGCAGGCAATACTAAGTACCCCTTATTGCTTCCACAGGATGTAAGAGGGTAAGTTGCAGCCAGGTGCTGCTAATCATCCTCCTTTGAATAATTGATCATCAGCAGGTGTGCAGAACGTCTATAAAAGCAGACATTTTGGCAGTTTGCAGATCTGGAGAATTCTCAAAAAGGAAGTGTCTTAGAGAAGCAATTATTGCTGCACATCAAACTGGAAAGGGTTATAAAACGTTTTCCAAACAATTACATTGTTCAACATGCTACAATCAGTGAGAAAGATTGTTCACAAATGGAAAGAAATTCAAGACAGTTGATGCACAGAGAAATACACAAAACCTATATAGAGAGCGACACCACCAACCCTATAGGCACATCATGACGGCACAATTAGAAGAAGACTGAACAAGTAAGTTTTTTTGGAAGAGACGCCAAGAGAAAGACTCTTCAGTCTAAAAAGAACATGGAGGCGCGACTGAGGTTCACAAAACTGCATCTGAACAAACCACACGGCTTCTGGAAATATTTCCCATGGACAGATGAGACCAAAGTGGAGATTTTTGGCCTTAATGTCCGGCACCACTTTTGGCAAAAACCAAACAACATTTCAGCAGAAATGCCTCATAGCCACTGGAGATGATTTGATGTTGGAGACCATTTCTCCAATAGCTGAAGCTTGAATTGAAATTGGGGAATGCAACAGGACAATGATTCAAAGCGTATCAGGAAATCTACATCAGAATGGATGAAAAAGAAAAGGATCAAGGTTTTGGAATGGCCTGGTCAAACTCCCAATTAAGATGCTGAAAAGTTGGATCTACAAGCTACAGTATAGAATCATGGAGGTACTTAATATAACAAACATGTTTTTTTTTTCTTTCTTTTTTGGCTTTTTTTGTTTGTTTGTTAAATAAATAAAGACAGAGAAAAAAGTTATATGTTTGTATTTTAGAGTTTGTATTTGCCTAATACTACAGTAAGACTAGCTACACACAGAATAAAAAAAAAGGGGGGGGGGTACTAACTTTTACCCATGGATGAGTATTTTTGTTTATATTATTGGTAATTTGCACTTTAAAAAAAACTGTAAACACACCTGATGCTAACATAACTAACATTTAGTTGCACTGTGTTATGATTACATTTATTCAACAGTAATCGCTTTATCCTGGTTAGGGCATGTTTTTGGGAGAAACTAGAATACCACGTTGAATTACACACACAGTTCTGGAGAAACGATGCACAACCCCAAAAGCAACCGCTGTAAAGTGTTATATATAAAAAAAAGTGGATGGGAAAAGGATCATACAAGAACAAGGTTCTCATGATATTCTTAGGAAACATAACGCATGTAATAATGAATGATGACAAAGGATTATTTATCTATATACATCTATAGGAAACACGGTGTTGTTGTGTAATTCTATGAATTTTATCTTCAAGTAGGTGGTACGGTGGCTTAGTAGTTAGCGCTGTCACCTTGCACCTCCATGTTCCGGGTTCGATTCCCGGATCACCTCCATGTTCGGGGTTCGATTCATGCCTCAGGCATGGAGTTCCTTGCCGTGCTTGGTTGGTTTCCTCTGTGCACTCTGGTTTCCTTCCACATTCCAAAGACATGCAGATTAGACTGATTCGCCTTCCCAAATTGCCTTAGGTGTATGAAAGTGAGACTTTAAGTCTCCTGGGATAGGCTCCAGGCCCCCACGACCCTGCACACACGATAAAGCCGTATCGACGATGAGTGAGTGAGTGTGAGTTATCCTGAAGTAGTCCAAACTACTGGAAGAGAATGAACCTGACTGCATTTGATCACTCCAAGGACATCAAATGAGTGCTTCAGTGGCACCAGTTGAGGGCAGCATCGTATAAGAAACTGAGATGAACTGAACGGACGTGTTGCACTAAGCACTGACTGATTAAACCACTTGTAAATCATTTTGCTGTTTTGCAAACTTTGGTCAGATTGCGCAAAACTGAATACAGACCGAAGCCTTGGCGAATTAGACTCATAATATTTAAATGCAGTAAAATCTGAAGTATTTCATTACTACAGTAATAGTAAGGATTAGACTAAATCAGGATTAGATGTTTTAACATTCTATGCTCTGAACATGGCAACATTGGAAAAGGTAAAGTTTGCAAGAATTTCTACAAATGTATTACGTGCTTGGTGGGTTTCCTCCGGGTGCTCCGGTTTCCTCCCACAGTCCAAAGTAGGTTAGGTTAACTGGCATTCACAAATTGCCCATAATGCAAAGTGTGTGTGCCCTGTGATGGATTGGCACCCTTTCCAGGGTGTACCCCGCCTCGTGCCCTAAGTCTCCTGGGATAGACTCCAGGCCCCCAGTGACCCTGAATACAGGATTAAGAGGTATAGATGAGTGAGTGAGTGAGTGAGTGAGTGAGTGAGTGTTACTGTATGTTTTTTTCTTCTTTGCCTTATAAATTATCATGAATAGAATAACAGCTCGCAGTGTCAATTAAATCTAAAGTGTGCAAAAACCGAACTATATAACAAACACTTATTCATCCTCCACGTTATTAGGAACACCTGTACTGTACCCCAGCTGATCTCAGCAATTAAATCAGTAAATCCTGGAACAGCTTTGAGTTTGAGTCACCGTAGCTTTCCAGTCAACTTGAATGAGTCGGACCACTCTCCTCTGCACTCTCTCATTAACAGCGTGTTTCTGTTAGCTCACAGGATTTTTTTTTTTTTGCACTATTCTGTGTAAACTCTAGCAACTCTTGCGCATGCAAACCTCCAGAGATCAGCATACTCGAACCATCCTGTCTGACACCATCAAACATGCCGCAGTCAAATCCGGTGAGATCCGTCTGATTCCCCACTTCGTGTGCTTGATGTGAACTCTAACTTGCAGTCTTGATCTGCATCGGCAATATTTTATACATTGCTCTGCTGCTACATGATTCTCACTTTATACTTTATCCTGTACATGATCACAGGAGACCTGGATCCTATCCCAGGGGTCTCGTGGCATAAGCCGGGGTACATACACCACACGCTACAGGGAATTTGTAATTGGCAATTAGCCTATTGTGCTTGTCAGTGGAAACTCCACACACAATCGAACCCTCGATTCTGGAGGAGCGAGGCCATGGCACCACCCAATACATCACTGTGCTGCCGCTACGGTACGGTATGATTGTCCAAATGGATAACTGTGCATATGCAGGTGCATGCATGCAGGTGTTTCTAATAAACTGGCCTAGCATATTGTTAAGTAGGCTCATGCACATAATCTGCTGTTGTTTTGCCATATCTAGGCATTAGCCAGGATATTTCTCTTTATCTCCATCCATCTATATATTTGGCTCTGTAATCCAACTAAGGACTGTTGAGGCCAATGGTGGTGATCACTGTATTTATTTCCATTTTTAGGGAACTCCAGTCCAATTTTACATACGCATTCACACACTACGAGCAATTTGGGAACCCCAATCAGTCTAATCTGCATATCTTTGGACTGTGGGCGGAAACCGGAGTACCCAAAGGAAACCCGCCAAGCCCGGGGAGAACATGCAAACTCCATGCACACAGACCCTGAGGTGGGAATTGAACCTCGACCCTGGAGGTCTAACCACTATGCCACCATGCTGGTAGCCAGGATATACTGTATATATGGTGTGTATGGCATGGCTAGGTCATTAAAAAGCATTTTTCCGCCCATGTTCACATGTTTATTGTTTTTCTGTGAGATAAATCAGCTGTTAATAGCAGCATGGTGGTGTAGTGGTTAGCACTGTCCCCTTGCACCTCCAGGGTCCGGGTTCGATTCCCGTCTGTGTGTGCATGGAGTTTGCATGTTCTCCCCATGCTTGGTGGGTTTGCTCCCGATACTCCGGTTTCCTCCCACAATCTAAAGATTGGATCTAAAGACACAGGATAAAGCAGTATTGATGGTGATTGAGAGAGTGATAAATCACCTATTATACAGCCATAAACCTCATTTAAATAAATAAATAAATAAATAAATAAATAAATAAACAGGTTTATTGTGCTTTTTTTTGGAGAATTAAAAACAGTGTTAGTATTTTTTTATTCTCTCATTTATTTAGGTGCCACATTTCATACCAGCAGGGCTACTTCCATATTAACATAAGATAAACAAAAATCATGGAAATTAATAAAACATTTAAATAATAATAAGAAAAAAATCCACATTATGACATTTCTTGAGTGTAAACATTGCAAACAGTCAGCAGTTTGCTTGCCTCCTGCTTTCTTGTTTGCTTCTGTAGCCATCTTTATTAATTACTTAATTTGTTTGTTTTTGAGCGGGAAGAAAAGGACTATACGTCAGTAATCTCTGTAAGAAGTCACAAAACGGCTTGTTCTCCTGCTGAACAACAACAACAGCAAAAAACAAAAACGTCACATGAAACAAATTTTCCCTCACTCTAAGCTTTATTGATCACATTTCCAGGAGGGTTTTCGTTCATGTGCGAAAAATCCTGACTCGGCGTTCCTGGGGTTGAGTTAACTAATTGTAATTTATTTCTTTGAATGGACAAATAAATTCTGTAAGGGAGCACAACACCTCATTGTTGTAGTTACCTTAAATGTGCACTTTTTGTATCATTTATATAGAAATGATAATAATGAAGCCTTTTTGTGCTTCAGTCTTAAAATGAATTATGTCCCAATTATGTGCCTTAAATATGTCTTATTCAAGGTTCCACTATGCTGCATAGGAGAAGCAAATACTGTATATACAGTAGGTTATGTATAGAAGATCACTTTACAAACTGTAAAGAAAAGAAGAGGTGCAGTATTTGGCTAATTCATCTCCGGGTTTGAGATTGAGATCTCTGCTTTTTCACTGAATGCACTGGCAAAGCGAACCTTCTCCTTAGCACTTGGTATGTACAGTAAGTGCCATCTGGACGTACATAAACACCATAAGTGTTTAATTACTGATCGAGATTTTGTTTAGAGTAATTGGTTCAATTTTATGCCAAACAAGTTACCCTTTTGTGCTTAAGAACAGTGTGTAGGAGTGTTTGGAGAGAGATTCAGATGTTGCTGGAGCAACAGGATACGAGCGAGCAGTGCCATGGAAAAAGAGCAGGGGCTGTTCATGACAGTTCACCCTATACTGACAGCAGCAGCCTGCGCCACTAGTCACCCTTTCACGATTCGACTAGCCAACTGCAACAATAGGCGTAGGCTGCAGCTCCGTTGTGTACAAGACTCCATAATCATAGTGCTCGTTGACCCCATGGGCTTACTGTGCTCTGCACTGCTATTTCAGACCCACTCAGCTCAGACTTAGCCTGTAACGTTACCGTCAGTGTATAAATGTTTGACAAAATCATATGCAACGATACCTTTAATTCAAGTTTTAAAAGTTGCCGTAATGATAATAATGCATGATTTCACACGTTGTAGTACGGTATGACCCACTCTACACCTACACTTTCATGCAGCCATCATATCAACCGAGCAGGTCGCAGCAGTACAGTGCATTAAATAAGGCCGATATCATAAGAACAGACAAAAATACTCTCCTTGACTTTAACCTTGGCATGGTTGATGGTGCCAGATGGCGTAGTTTAAATATTTCAGAAACTGGTGATTACCATAAAACATTTTGCTATTGTATGTGCTATATTTCACTAAGGTAAACTATAGTACACTACCAAAGTATTACTATGACACTAGGTACTATAGCGCATCACTACATACTGTCATAGAACCTAGAGTCATGGCAATACTATGGTAAACTATAGTACAGTACATACCATACAGTAATATACATACCATACAGTACTTTAGTCAATACCATGGTACTTATTGAATTTATTCAGCAGGTACCCAATATTGTATGTTTGTACATACTGTACCATATGAGATATTATAGTACATACTACTGGTATGGTTTAGTAAAAGCAGTTCCAAATTAGATACCTGCTGAACTTTGGAAGCCACTGTGGTACCCAATAAGTACCATGGTATTTGCCAAAGTATTGTGGGATGAGCCATAATGCCATCATGGTACCCATAGGTTACTATATAAATATTATCATGGATAACATATTTTGACAGTATTCTGCTGGTAGAACCTATACTATAGTAGATGTACCATTCAGAAATTTCCTTCAGGATGAATAAATTATCTATCTCCATCCATCCATCCATCCATCCATCCATCCATCCATCGTACTAAAGTATGTAAAGTGGTGGAACCATGTACCACAGTGTGCTACATGTACTATATCAACAAATAAGTACCATGTCAAAAATACGATAGTGCCATTGGACTGCCATGGTTCCTCAAATTTCCTAGGAGTTTCTTTGCACAAGAGTCTCTAGTTTGATGCACCAATAAAAAAAAAAAAAAAAATAAAACAAAACAGTGAGCTGAAGTGCTGTTGGCGAAAACATCTTGTTCATGAGAGAGTCAAAAAATGAATGATAGATTCTGATGGATAGTCTAAGGTAAGGTAACTCAATAAAAACATGCCAAGCAGAAAAACATCAACACTGTGAACCTTCCAGTAGAAGAAATAATGTGCTGTGCTTACTCTCTTAGTGCTGTCCAAGGTGCTGTTGCACATTGCATTGCAGTTTTGTGTGTGTTTTGGGGTAGGGGGGACTCTGGACTCTATTTAACTTGTAAAGAGTTAAATAGAGTCTAGGTAGTGACTTAGATGTGCATCAGGTGTTCAACGTTTGGTGCGTCTGAACTGTCCTTGTCTAAATCTACTGGTGGTTTAATCTGGTTGCCTAGAGACTTTCAAGGAATTGAATTCCCACAGTACTTATAATGTGATCTCCATATCAAGGCCGTCCAACACTTATACTTGAATCAGTTTGCCAGCTGTGTATATGAAAGCAACTTTTATTTGAGAGAGTATACAATACAAACACTTGACTGAGTAGGTTGGTTTGCTCACTTAAGGCTCCTCTTATGGCATGGTAGAAAAAAATAAGTTCGTCTTACCTCTTCTTTTTTTTCTGTAGTGAGTTTTGCGCCTTTGGCAGAACTGTTCTAAATGACTATAATACAGTGACTTGCAGAAGTATACCCCCTTGAACTTTTCCACAGTTTGTACTGTTAAAAACCTGGATTTGAAAGGAACTTAATTGGGATTATGCAGGTCATAATATGAAATTGTGAAGGCACATCCTCATGGCTATAAAACCCCTAATTTAGTTCTTAAACAACTAGTCATCACAGATGGTTGAATATGTCCACTTGTGTGGCTCTGTGCTTTGTAAAGCAATGGAGAGAAGAAAGACATGAAACAGAAGATGTGGAAAAAAAGGCTGCTTGAGATGAGAATATAAATTTTTGTCATCAGCACTGGGGACTGGGGGAACTGGTCAGGTTCAAGGAAAAGATGGATGGAGGTAGAGCTACAGAAAACACAATGGTTATTGGGGCAGGCGTTCAATGTCTGAGAGGCCATCAACCCGTGAATGTGTTACAATGTCCTGGTTAAAGCACAGACCTTACTCTGACAAAGAAGACTTGTTGTTGCCGTTCACCAATCATCTGCTTCCATTCAGACAGAGCTTGAGCAATTCAGGGGCTAAGAACATACTGTACAGTACATGTCCTTAGTCTCTCATCTCACTTGTCTTCAAACTCTTCCAGCTGTTCATTATTTATTTGACTGTACCATGACACATTTCAAAACTTTCAACGAACACACTAGTGGATCACACTAAAGCAAATGACATAAACACCTGGCATGTTTCTCAATCTTTTATAAGACACTGGATCAGCCATGAAACACAACAGATTTGTGTTGACGCCAACCAGCGTTTAGTCAAGAGCTATGTTACGCTAGGTTACAGGTTCTTTCAATATTTTATGTAAGATTGCACAGGCTGAATGAAATGAGGCAGCGAGCTATGCTTGGCCTCGAGGTCTTGAGTTTGAGACACGTTATAATTTTGAGAATTCGGGTAATGGGATTACTTCCCTAGCGCATAATTGTGATTTTAATTACAGTGTAGTCACTTTGTGGAATGTGAAGTCATTTTGGTGTTTCCTGCATCAATAGCTTGTACACTTCCCAACCAATAAAATAAAATAAATAAATAATAATAATAATAATCACACACTCTAATATTATGTGTTGCATTGTCTTTGGCGTTGATTATGAAATGCCTTCACCACGGTGTTGTTTCAATAATCTTTTTTTAATGCCATAACAATTATTTATTTCTAGAGTTCCATTAAATATGTCCAAAATCTTGCATTGATAACGGTAGAATCAACCCATCCTATCATCATTAGAGGCCATTTCATGTGTGAAAATTATTACTCAAGCTCCCAAAACCAGGCTTCAGTCTTGGTATTCCATCCATCCATCCATCCATCCATCCATCCATCCATCCATCCATCCATCCATCCATCCATCTAGGAGCCTCTGCAGTCCAACTAGGGACCGTAATCAATAGTGATTTTGTATTCTTTCCCATTTTAATGACTTTGGTTGGACCTCCAGTCTACCTTCACACGCTCATGCACACAAACTAAGGGCAATTTGGGAATGCCATTTAACCTAACCTGCATGTCTCTGGAGTGTAGGAGGAAACCCACCAAGCACAGGGAGAACCCGCACCCTTGAGGTGAAAGGAGCTTAGTGCTAACCACCAATATTGGTATTGTCAACCTACAATATGCCAGTGCCTCACTTCATGCACTTCCTTTCTCACCCTGATGCACCTATTACTCTGGAATATGGACACCGGACTCATCTGGACTCATCAGACCACATGACATTTTTCCATTACTCCAAATCCAATCTTTATGCTCCCTTGCAAATTGAGGCCTTAGCTTCACTAAGTGCTTTTCTTATTGACACACAGCTGTTTAGTGCCAATACTGTGAATTCTTCTTGCATTCTGCTTGTGTGTGTGTGTGTGTGTGTGTGTGTGTGTGTGTGTGTGTGTGTGTGTGTGTGTGTGTGTGTGTGTGGAAAAGCTCTTATTTGCACCATTAAACATGGCTGTGATTTCTACTGCCAATTTTTGATGATGCATCTTTACCAAGCATTTACGTGATCTCTGATCACAATTTCTTTCTGGCTGCTTTTTTTTTTTCTCCGAGGTTGACGGTTAAACACTCTCCTTCCAGGGCTTAACAGTTCTTAAATGTATTCATGTAATTTCAGCAATCTCCTTATTTGTCCTCTTTGTTCGATGCGGGTCAAATAAGTTGACCCTTCTGAAACACAGTAACAGCTTTTTTCCTTTTAATGTCTATGAGATGGGTCTTATTTAAAAAAAAAAAACACGCTAATCTCTGAATCCGATAGGGTTAAAAGAATTGTTGCCAGCTGAAAGATATGAATCATTGCAGTAATTATTCAATAGAACATAAAAACTATTCTAATCCTAATGACAACATTTTCTAGCCAGGCAGGTATATTCTTTAAAATGGAGCACCATCAAATCATCCTGTGTTAAGGTAATTGCTGGAAAACTATTCAATTATTTAAGCTTACTCATTACACATGATATCCAATGATCAGTATCAGTGAATAGTCCAGCTATTTACATTTGCAAGGAAGTTGTGTTATCAGCAAATTATCATAGATTGATGTGGAATCCAACTCTACATTGTCCCCTAATAGAGTGGAAAAGTCATGTTCACGCAGCTCAGATAAGAAAATGCTACTATTGATCTCATTGTCTGCCCACTGAGCTTTATTTTCCTTTATCAAACAATACATTAAAACAGAGCGAGGATTTGAACAGAAAAATATGACTCAGTACCAATATGCATGTGTAAACAAAGTGCTAAATGTCTCCAGGCTATCATGACACCATCTTAATGGAAGTGTCATGGAGCGAGCAACAAATGGGGTCCCAATCATGCCAGTGCATTAATGAGAAGGTGAAAGCAAGAGTGAGCAGAGGAGAAGAGAGGGCACGGTACTAAAGAGAAAGAATGCATGGATGGGTCAGGAAGTCTCCGAATGTTCTCTAAAGAGAAGTTTGGTTCCCACCTACGCAAACACCTTTACCATCATCTAAAGGTGTCGGTGTAGGTGGAGGTAAAACAAATTGCTTGGAGGGAGGTGAGAATGTGAATGTTGCACAAGGAAAGGTTATTTTAGATGTGTGTGTGTTTTTTTTTTTCTTTTTTTTTTCCCAGTGAAAGTTATGATTCTCATCCTCGCTCAGGGGTCCTTGTTTAATTCTGACGTCCCTTTAAAAGAGGTCTGTAACCCAGCGGGATAATTTACCCACTTTTTTTGCGCAAGGAAGGCTATTCCATTAAGAAATCCATGTTTATATTTCTATTAAAGAGGACCGATTATGCATTTTAGTCATTCGAAGATGTCCAGATGGGTCTCTGGTGTAATGACAAACAACAACCATCAGAATTAAAACCGAAGCAATTCCTGATTTCTTCTACATTTTTTAATTTTGTTGTTGTTTTATGGTAGTTGGCATCCAGTAAGCTGCTTTCCTGCTACCTATACAGTAGGTCTCACTCTCCCTCATCATCCTGGCCTCTCCCTAGTTCTTGGATGTGTGACATCATCTCTTGCCTCTCCTGCATATATGTCCCCTACACGAGAGGAGTACATTTCATTTTCATGGCATTCCACATAGTCATGTTTTGTCGAATGCTTAGGTACTAAAGTGCTAGGTTGCTGTATCCAATTCTTAATCTACTAAATAATAGGCAATTGGATATGACATCTATTGAGACATCATATAAGAAGATAATCTCGCACGATTTTCTGTTGTCCTCTAGCAGGGGCGTGGCTCGGCAGTAGCTCATGCACTTAGACGATGCACTTAGACACTTAGTGTGTTCAGAGCAGACATGAAACAGAGGGAGTTTGAGGTACAAAAATTATTATTTGAGATCAATCAGCTGAAGAATTTACATATACACTTCTGAGACCTACATTATATGGACAAAATTTTTTCGCCAAACCTGCAAATGACATTATATCCAAATACATATACCTCAGTATGGAGTACATCCTTCTTCTGCAGATATAACAGCATCCACTCTTCTTGGAAGACTGTCCACAAGATTTTGGAGTGTTTCTGTGGGAATTTTTTTTGTACAGCATTTATGAGATTGGGCATTGATGTTGGATGAGAAGGCCTGGCTCACAATCTCCACTCCAGTTCATCAGAAAGGTGGTTGATGGGGTTGAGGTCAGGGCTCTGTGTTAGGGCCGGTCAAGTTCTTTCACACCATGTCTTTATTGTCTTTGCTCTGTGCACTGGTGCACAGTCGTGTTGGAATAGAAAATGGCACAAAAGTTCCAACAGAAGCATAGCATTGTCCAAGATGTCATGGTACCCTGAAGTAGTAAGATCGCCCTTTACTGGGGATAAAATACCTAAATGGATTGAAAAAACTGAATTCAAAATATTAAGCCAAATACTTTTGTCCATATAGTGTATGTTAATTTGTTAAAGAAATGACCAAATATGGGACCTATTGGGAAAAAGTTCATTTTCTATTTAAAACTAATCTGGACACTTCAAACTGCATAAAAAAATAGAAAAGAAACACTATAAAACAAACAGTCCTTGTGGTTTGAGTAGTCTGCCTTTATGGTGCATATAAAAAAATTATGTGTCCGTGTGTCCCACAGCTTAAACATTCATCAAATTCATTGCTTTACTGAGGACAGTGGTTCTGTTTTACATGGAGCACATGGAGTCGGAGACAGCTCAGTGTCTTGGGGTCTGAAATGTCATTCTCTGTCTGCCTTCTGAGACATGATATGAATATTGGAATTGATTGCTTGCGGTGGATGGACAGCATCAAAAACAGTGCTGCTGTGGTTTGCTAGTTGAAAAATACTGACCTTTATTTATTAATATTTTACCACTTTTTCTTTTTTAATTGCCTAATAGATAGGAATAAACAGTCTATACCACTTGGGTTTTTAATAAATTCAGCTCAATGGTCTTTTTATCTGGAGTAATGCCCTTGATAACACTGGAGAAAAGAAATCAGGAAGTAAAACTGACAGGAAGTAAAACTGACAGTTCCTTAGCTTAATCCATTTGGAACGCATAATTTATTCATATTCATCTACCTCAAAAATACAGACTATATCGCTTCTGTTGCCACGAACCATTTGCATGCTCCCCACACCCACATACATCATCATCCACATGGAACTGAGCACCGTAGGATCACTGCTGTGCCAGTGTAATGTGGGTGGTAGATAGCTCTCAGCTCTCAGGAGTGTTACAGACATGGCAGTGGTATGTTAATGGTACAAGTGGATCAGGTGCGTCAGTGTTATTGGAATGTTCCTATCTATGCAGTATCACTACTGGGGTTGAGAATAATCCAGTATCCAGATATGATTTGATCAGGAGTAATAGTACCCCAGTTATTAGTGCAGTAGGAATACATATCCGATATCAGGTGATGGTATATGATGTGAGCCTGGTTCATGTTGTCGCATTAATTAACATGATGCAAAATTTTGTAATACTTGCTGCTTCAGAAGGGTCAAAGTATTGGCCTGTATCAAGCACAAAAGGATTAATTACTTGAATTGGGTTTAGTATATCATTAAAACCTGGAAGGATACTGCTGAACCACAAACTTCATGGAAGAACTGTGGTTTAAATAAAACAAACAAATCATGAGTATTCTTGGTCAAGAGGTAGCTCAGTGGTTAAGACATTGGCATAAGGCTTGGAAGGTCCCATGTTCAAATCCCACGACCACCAAGTTGTTGGGCCCTTGAGCAAGGCTTAACCTTGAGCTGCTCAGATGTATAATGAGATAAAAATGTAAGTCGCTCTGGGCATAAGGGCATCTGCCATATGCCTTAATGTTAGTTACATTGTAAAAAAAAAAAATACTGTTGGTGTAGTGGTTAGCACCTCGGGTGCATGGAGTTTGCGTGTGTGCCTTGTGTTGGCGCGATTGGCACCCTGTCCGCCTCAGGCGCTAGGTCTCCTATCATAGGCTTCAGGCAGCCCATGATCCTGAATACAGGATATATCAAGCGGTATAGGCGATAAGTGAGTGAGTAAGTGAGTGAGAAATCATAGCTATGCTTAATAATAGTGAAAGTAGGAACGTTTCCACACATTTAATTTTAGAGCATTAGATTGATTGTATGTAATGCATGAAGCAATACACTTATCGTATCCAGCAACAATATGGGGGCAGTAAAATTAAGTCAGCTGACTACCTGAATGCACAAATGACCAGGGAATCACATTAATGATGTTTTTCTTCTCTGATGAAATGGACAAGATATTCCAGATTGTGAAAGAGTTGTTCGTAAGCATGAGGCATAATTTTTCACAAACGACTAAGTTAAAGGCAGTTGAGCAAAATCTTAGTGTGTGCAAATCTTTCTTTCTTTATTTCTTTCTTTCTTTCTTGGTCAGGCAGTGTATTTTGTGGTTAATAATGAGAATCAAAGCAAACTGTTTCCCAATAATACAATAAACATAAAACATAACACACATAAATATTTGCAACAAAGAATGCATTTCAAATTATTTTCATGGAATACCTCTCATTACAGTGGAACCTCGATTACAAGCATAATTCGTTCCGAAAGTGGACTCATTCCAAAACACTTGTAAACCGAATCGAATTTTCCCTTAAGACATAATGAAAATTCAAATTATTCGTTCCACAGCCCCAAAAAATAAATACCTATAAATAATTAATACAATATATAAAGTAAAAATAAAACAAATTAACCTGCACTTTACCTTAAAAATAAATCCCGACAGATAAGTGTTTCCGTTTGTGTGCGCAGGCGCCGTGTATTTGTGTGTATATGTATGTGTGTGTGTGGAATTAGCCCTTGTCTTACACAGCAAAAATCCTCCTCCCTCCCCCCACCTTGCTTTTTAACTTTCACAACAAACACACACACAACGGAAACACTGTTTTAACGGGAAAAAAAGAAATCTCTCTAATGACGCTCACGTGAGCTCATACTAACAGAATCACTGCTGTAAAGTAAAAAAAACAAACAAACAAATGAACCAGCACTTTACCTTTGAAAAGAATCGCGACAAAGCAGAGTTCTGTGTAAAGCAGAGAGTGTGTGCGTGTGAAGCCGGGGAGGGGGGTGTAAAGGCGAGAGAGTGTGTGTGTGTGTCGGTGTGTGTGTGTCGATGTCAAATTACGCGCACACACACACACATAGGAGACACGCTGAAACAGAGATGGAGATGTTGATTATACCAGTAAGAGACGAGCACTAAGACCCAGCAGGGGAGACGATTATCCACAATTCCGCAGCGCAAGAGAGAGAAAAATCATTGGCTCAGTTGTGATCACGTGATGCTCGGTGTCAAAACAAGAAGCGCATGCGTGATACATGATACCCGGCATTCGTAAACCAAGACATGCTCATTTTTCAAGTATAGAAGCTTCTCCTTCAACCTACAAATGTTGAAAATGTTGCAAAAACCTTGTTTCTTAAATCTTGTTTAAGAATCTTTAAAAAGATACATGCCTAAATGAATGCTTACTTAGCCTTCTTTAAAATGAAATTCTGTCCCGGAGTTTAAATCATGAATTTGTAGACTTAACAAGCTTGTAAATCACAGCATTTACTGAAAAAATAAAAACGAAATATTATCCTAGCAGTCTCGTTTTCAAGGGATTTTAATGCAGGTGTTAAAATGAAAATTACAGTTTAATCTTTTTTTTTTCACAAAGGTTTTTATTCACAAGGCTGTTAAACACAATGGAGCCATTTACTGTTCATCATAAAAGTTCTTTTTTTTTTTTTTACTATATTAAATGAACAGAGTGCAGCAGTGTGTTCTACTCTCATACTCCATAACAGCCTGTGAAAACCTTTCACCTTTCATCAAACTTTTTATATTTCCACTATATATATATAGTGTCTATATAGTATAGTGTGTATATATAGCAATCTCTCTCTTATTTTTTAAACAATATACTGAAAATATGCAAATATGCACAATGCAAAAAGAGAGAAAATCCAACCTTTAACCAGTGGAGACAAAATCCCACATTAAGAGTAAATGTTTTTTTTTAATTTTTTTTACATGAAATCATGGTGGCCACAATTATTGGCACCCCTGATGTTAATACTTCATACAACCCCAAGACAGGATTTAATCTGCTTTTGTAACATTTCACAAGATATAGATAGAGGGATACTATTTGGACAATCTTTCTACATCATCCAGAGTCCTGGGTCCTCTCTTATGTGCTCTCCTTTTCAGTTCACCCCACAGGTTTTCAATTGGGTTGAGGTATGGGGACTGAGATGGCCATGAGAGGAGCTTGACTTTGCATCTGCTGAAACATTTCTCCACATGTTTTGAGTCATTATCCTGCTGAAAGACCCAATGACGACCCATCTTCAGCTCTCTGACTGAGGCCATCAGGTTTTGATTAAAATTGTTTGGTATTTCAGAGAGTTCATGATGTCATGCACCCTAAAAAGTTTCCCACCGTACGTCACAGTGGGCATGAGGTGCTTTTCTGCATACTCATCTTTTGTTTTACGACAGAGCCAGATATTGTTTACTTCCAAAAAGCTCTATCTTAGTCTCATCTGACCACAGCACACAGTCCCAGTTGAAGTCCCAGAAAGCTCCAGACGTTTATGTTTGTGATTGTAGGTGAGAAAAGGCTTTTTCCTTGAATGCCTCCCAAACAGCTTGTTGGCATGTAGATAGCGTCTGATGACATGTACATCTGTACATCTTACACAGGGTCATGTGAGAACTAACCAGAAGTTACTAGTGCAATGAAAATAAAAAAAAGAACACCACAAGATACAGTAAAAATGACATTTACATTTATTTTATTGGAGTTGTTAGGGGTGCCAATAATTATGTACGGGTGATTTTATAAAAAACAATAATTTTTTGGTCTTGGATTTAAAAAAAATATATTATTCACTTGAGTTAAAGGTTCGATTTGTCTATAATTTTTAGTGTGAGATTATGCTTTTGCAATAAAAAATTTATTTATTAGAAGTCTTAGAACACATCTTAACCAGGGGCGCCAATAATAATGACCAGCACTGATATATCAGCATTGAACATATAGTGTGTGTACGTGTTTTTCTTTTTTTTATTTTCTCTATCTCTGCATAGGTCTCTACACTTAAGAGTCTACAAGATTACAGTCTTTATGATCTTATGGAAAACAACATAACTGCCAATCTTTAAAGAAATATATGTTTACACTGAGAACTAAATTCTCACTTGGATTATGAGCCTCATTCAAATCGCTCTCTGTCTCATCACCTGCGGAATTCAAAGAATCAGAGCCTCATTGTTGTATCTTACCTTGACTGATCACAGTACAGTGAACAAATAATCACTGATTAATTTAATCTATTGTATTCTGATGGCTACATAACCATTTAACCCTTTAACATCTGCACTAGGAAAAATGTAATGGAAAGTTTTTTATATTTTTTCCTTAAAATTGTACAATACCAGCAATCAATATTTACTTTCTATAACAGACTCCAGTATAGCCCCCTTCCAAATGGTTGAGATGTTGCTTCATGGTAAAGTTATCAGTATATTTACAAATAGAAAAATCTGTCACATAATGTAAAAGTAAATTTCTGTGTGGTAGCGCAACACAATAAACATTTTGGGTATTAGCCCTACTTTATTTCTCCTCATATGCCGTGAAGCAATTATTATTATTATAATGATTATTATTTTTTAGCACAGGATGCCTCAACCAAATGGTAGAGATGGTACAATCAGGTTAGATTCAACACATTTTCAATATGATAGTGGCTGAAAATGTGATACGTTTTAAAATACTGAGAGGAACCTAAAGGGTTAAACTTTTTGCACTGTCATATTCTGACAAGAATTTTCACAATGTTGGAGTATCATGTAAAATCATGATAGCTAGTATTTACTTTAACATGGACTTTAACATAGACATGGAGCTATGATTAAAACATAATTAATTCACACTTAGCTAGCAAAGGTTTGGACATTTTTATATTTCTTTGCCTGACTCCTAGAAAATTATCTACATAAATGACTTGTCTGCATTATCTTTGGTAAATATTGATTCATGTATTCTTTAAGTGGATATAAAAAGTATGTTATTGACAGAAAAGACACTTTTTTTTTTCAATGTTCTTGGCTGCTTTCCAGAACTCAGCTTCAGTAACTTGGATGGATTTTTCCAGACCGCCTCACATATGGCTACAGTACTAAAACTTCAGATGTTATCTTAAGGGGATTGAGAAAATTAAATCTCAGTGAGGGGTATCGGATCGGAGTGGGCAAGAAATTACCTCCGCACATGCTGCACAGTCATTTCAGTTGTATTCGACTGGAACAGGGCGTACATTTTGTTTTCACATGGCTTGAACATGTACTGTGTAGTTGATGTTCTAATCTACTCACAATAATTTAACACTGTGTAAATAAAAAGAAGCTACTTCTGCTTATAAGACTCGTAAGACTTACATATGATATAAACCCTTATTCATCCTCAGAAATATATATAGAGAATATTTTAATATTGCATTTACTAAGGATGTCACTAAGGATTCACTGTCTTCTCAGGTATTGTTCAGAAATCTCTTAGGAGAAACTCAGAGATTAATATAGGCATTTATAGAAGCTGTGGAGACTAATGAGGAAGGCAGAAGGTTCCTGTCTGTGCTGACAGGATGCTGAAAGATTACTTAGACTCTTCTTGTGGAATATATATACTCTCTATTTATTCATTTATCCATTCTTTCATTACCTGTAAGCATTTATCTACTTTGAATTTACTGTCGGAAACTCACCTTAATAATGTCCGAATACTGGGAACTCTGCACAGGCAGTAATTGGAGCTCAGGATCAAATCCCTTAGATGTAAGAGTATAACAGGAATGAATGAATTAAAAAGAAAAATTAAATAGGATTTAAATTAATAATTTAAAAACCTAACGCATGGATTTAAGCAGTAATCCAAACGTTTAAAAAAAAAAAAAGAAAAAGAAAGGAAATACGTTACATTTTTGTGTCTTTACAGTAACTATAATGACCTCACTGATCTCCCTGGGGCGCTTGTGATCCAGTGCCTAAGCATTGATAACTTTCTCTCTGCTCCAGGTGTGTTGAACCAACTTTGATCTTATGCTCTGATTCCAGTTTAACTAACAAGCTAAGCTACGCGAGGGAATTTATCTCACTTTACTGTACTTGTAATTACGTCAATACAGGCTTTGGTTTTTGTTGCTTTCTGTAGAAATCTTAAAGAAGAATATATAGAATTTAATAAAAGGCTGGAAGGTAACGTGAACAGTTTGATAAGTAAATGCGATAAATGGACATTTTCAGAGTTTTGCTCATATTCGCAAATATTTTTTTCTCTGGCACAATAGGTTGTCTTGTATTTAAAGTTTGTTAAATGTTTCATTTGGAATCTACTACATAGCCCTCTTTTTATGAGTTTTGATATTCCATGCTTTACACCAACCACAACACAGAGTGACCGCATTTCAGAATAAAAGTCAAAACTGCTTTTGGACGAAACAGTGCTTGCCAAGAGTGGAGTAAATGTGTTACTGGGATTTTTGGAGAATTTTTATGTTTGTTTTGAAGAAACTACAAGTAGGCATTTCTTGACATCAGCAAAATGTTTCACTTCCAAATCAATACTTCTCTTTTTTTTCTGCCATCACTAGCATTGTTTTTTCTGCATTTTAGAGTCATGATGCACTTCTTAAAAAAAAAAAAAAAAAAAAAAATATTATGACAGTTGGAAGACATGCAAACTTTATGTACAAAAGACTTGAAATACTTGTGTGTGAATAGTTGTTGTGTTGGCTATGTATGGTTATATCCTGTCTTCCTTTCTGAACTGCGAATTTCAGATTTTTTTTTTATTCAACCCTACACAACCCCAGGTGTTTATACAGTCAAATAATGCAGGAACAGACATCATACATTATCTGTACTATGATAAGGAGCTGTCATCAACTACCAAAGTGAAACTAAAACTGTTAGAAATATTTCTAATGCTGTAAACTGCTTCTTTTTTGTATTGTTTGTAATGTGTCTCATGATACTCAACAATCTTTGTAATTAAAAACGTTTGTGCATAACTTAACTCAACACCTTTTTACTTGATCTAATTTGCTGCAGTTGTGTCAGAACTGCAAAATCCGAGTTATGTCATTTTGCTACCAAACTGTTCACCTGTTTAATATTTATTCAGTACAATAAAAAGTTGATTTCATTCATTCATTCATTCATTCATTCATTCATTCATTCATTCATCTACTATATTACCTATCCTGTACAGGATCATGGTGGGCCTGGAGACCTTGGGCACGAGATGGGGTATACCCGAGTCTCGATGCCAATCCATTGTATGGCACACATACACAAACTTACACACTACAGGCAATTTGGGAACATGCAAATTTCATGCACACAGACCCCAAGGAAGGAATCAAACCCCGACGCTGGAGCGCTACCCACTAAGCAACCGTGCCGCTGCAGATCTTATTTATAATACTATTAAAATGGAGTAGAAACAATCTGATCAGAGTTTGAATATGTCTTTCATCTCTTTATGGCTAGATAAGTGGATAAGGATGTTACTTTAGCCAGTCTTTTGTAGGAGCTAATGGGCACCACATCATTAGCCTACTGCAGATCTGAACACAAGGCTCATTGGCGGGAGCGATGCATGGATCTTACTAAGCTGTCTCAGAATAAGGGAGACCAATGAGCTGAAAATTTAGACTTTACGGATGCGCTTTTTATGGCCTGCATTACATTTGGGCACTTTAGTGAAAAATCATCTATTTTGAGGAAAGAAGGAAGAGATGAGAAATGATATGCCATATACAGTAGTATGGCATCACAGCAGTATCACATGGGAATCAGAGGTGACTAACGTTCTGCAGCTTGTTAGTAGCTGATGTATTATTACTGGTTATCAGTAATCTGCTGTCAGGGTTGTGTGCATACGGCAAAGTTTCGGCACTTGACAAGGTTCGAATTTTGATCAGATTAGATTAGAATTAACTTCTGCTACAATGTAACTCGGATTCCTCTGCCAGAAACAGAAAAATTATTCAGATAATTTTAAGGGTAAGAATGGATGGATAAATGGATAGATCGATTACTTTAACCCTAAAGAGAAATTGTATTGTTACAGCAGGCAGTGACCAGATTATACAACCAATAAGCAACAAGTTTAAATCCCAATGAAAAAGCTTAAAAATAATAATAATAATAAATGTAATATATATATATATATATATATATATATATATATATATATATATATATATATATATATATATATATATATATTACATTACGTATATATATATATACTGTTTAATTTAAGATGCATTAAATGAATATGGTGCAAAATTATGAGAATATACTGTTTCTATGTACATGCACATACAAGTCGCTGTTTGTACAAAAGGTCCACTAGAAAGAGAATGAAGGGACATGATTATATATACAGTGCAGTGAAAAAAACTGAATGTATATCAGCCTATTTATAGGGATATTAGAGAGGGAGATCCCTCGCCTGACACTGAGCAGAGTTATTAAGTCTAATTGCAGTTGGCAGAACTGTTGTGTTTTTTGTCACAGCACAGCTGAAGCATTCTTTTGCTGAAAGTACTCCACTGTTTAGCCAGTAGGTTGTCGAGGGAATGCGAGGTGTTCTCCATGATGGTTAACAGTTGGTGTAGCATGATTGTCACCACTACCAATTCCAAACATTTCAAGAAATTGCCCAGTATTGAGCTAGCCTTCCTGATTAGCTTGTTGAGTTACTGGTTCTGATGCTGCTACCCCAGCAGATAACACCAAATGCTATTGCACTTTCCACAACTGATTTCTACAACATTTTGCGGCAGACATTAAAAGGATCTGAGTTTCTTCAAGATGTAAATTCTGCTCTGTCCTTTCCTGTAGACAGTGTGAGATTTGTGTTAGATTTCCTTCCCAATCTGTTGTCAATCTGAACTCCAAGGTATCTTCAGTTCTCCACCACCTCCACTCCCTCACCCAGAATGTAGACTGTGCTTGTTGTAGTCCTGGTACTCCTGAGGTCAGAACGAGGTGGTTCCTCTCGCACCCATCCACAAAACTGTCCACTAGGATTTTTCACTCTGCTTCCTGACCACTGTTACCAATCCCACAACTGCGGAGTCATCTGAGAACTTCTGCAGTATAACATGAAAAGGAAAGGTGAGAGTACTGTCCCCTGTGGTGCTCCAGGACTGCTTAACATTTTTGCGGACATAAATCCTAGCAGCCTCGCAATCTGTGGTCTGTCCATCAGGTAGTTAGTTATCCAGGAGGTTGTGGAGGTGTCAACCTGCATCTTCTCGAGCTTCTCTTGAAGCAGTGCTGGTTGAATAACTTTAAAGGCAATTGAGAAATCAAAGAACATGATCCTCACAGTGCTGCCTAGAGTTTGCTGAAGAAAATAAATGATGGGATTATCCTCACCAGACTGAGGGCGGTAGGCAAACTGCAGTGGGTCTAGAAAGATGCTAACCTGAGGTCTCAGATGAGCCATCATTATATGGGAATATATAATGTACACCTTACTGATGCCTTATTTGTAGTAAAATGGAAATTGAATTAAAAAAAAAACAGATAATATACAAAGATATAAATATTAGGAACAGATCTTATATCTTATGGTTTGCTCCAGAAGTCTGACCTAAACACTTTCAGCGTTACTGACATCAAGTTGTAGAAATATACTGAATACATCAATGCTGACATAAAATATATAATGTTCATTTCACATTTATGATTTTAGCTAACAAGTGTTCAGCAAGTAAGGAAAAACTGTTTTCATATAATCATATACCTCATAAAGGTAGTTGAAAGAATGTCAAGATTGTTTAAAGCTGCCATCAAAGCAAATTGTGCCCACTTTGAAGCTTTTTTTTTTTTTTTGGTATTTTGGTACATCCACACACTATCTGGCACATCAGGCTATGAATATTCCCCACTTTGGAGATACTATACTATAGTTACTATACTATACCGATAATCCCCATCCTCCCCATCCATCATCTCTTTGACAGTTACTTAAGGGGTCGAGTTGCCATCTTGACGCCATATTGTCATGCACAATCAGGGAACTACAATTAGGCTAATTTGCATGTCTTTTGGAAAGTCTTTTGGAGAAAACCAGAGTACACAGAGGAAACCCACCAAGCATGGGGAGAACATGCAAACGTCATGCACACAGACCCTGAGGCGGGAATCAAACCTGGACACTGGAGGTTCAAGGCAACAATGCTTACCACTAACCCGATAACCATAACCCAAGAATAGAATTTTTTTTCTTTGATTACTCTATTTCTTTGCTTACCGCATGACTCCATGTGTTCTGTCATAATTTTTTATGCCTTCCACGTACAGTGTATACAGCATATGCATATTTATATGGCAGAATATATTATGTCACTATACCGCCTTATTCTATGTACATGGTCACAGGGGCCTGGAGCCTATCCCAGTAGACTTAGGGCATGAGGCAGGGTGCAAATCCATCACAGGGCACACACATGTATACGTACACATTTACACGCTCATTCACACACTACGGGCAATTTGTACACTAATTAGCCTAATCTGCATGTCTTTGGACTGTTGGAGGAAACTTGATTACCTGGAGGAAACCAACCAAACACGGGGAGAACATGCAAACTCCATGCATTAAAAAAAAATCCATCAGTATTTTTATTAAATGAGAAATTAAAGGTAAAATCAGTCTTTGCTCTGAAATCATAAATTCACAATACTAGAATGAATGGCTAGCATCCCATTTCGACTAGCTTCTCAGGAGGTTCCGAGATCATGTCCAGCAAACTCTTGAGGTCTTCCTGGAGTGCAACAGACCCCAAAACTAAAGTAAATAATCGATGATAAATTATTTCTAAAATAAACGTTGGTTGGTATTCTCCTCAGCGATAAACATTAGCTCCCTGATTTGGGACTTCACTGTTTTGAAAGATAGTTATCTTCCTCTGTCAAATTAGAAAGCTTGGCAGAAATCCCACAGGAGCAACTCGAGACCAATTATAAATGCAAGTGAAGTAGCTGCAGTACTGTTGAAGTTCAGGAGTTGAATAAAGTTATGCTCTCTGAATTGCTATTTGTGGTTATGCTGTATTTTAACAATAAAGAAACGACTTCTTTTTGCAGCAGCCCTGTGGGTTTGTCTTTCCGTGTTTCTTGGGGCACGATGACAAGTTCAGGCCGAGCAAAAGTTCTGGATCGAATCTAAATTTACAGTACATATATATATATATATATATATATATATATATATATATATATATATATATATATATATATATAGAGCTATATATACGGATGCAAATAAATAGATTGTTTAGCAAAGCATGGTATATTCATAATATCAGCTTGATTCTGAGACTGTAAAACTTAACCAGCATCATCATCTTTCAGCAAGTGATGTAATGTAATGTAAATTGACAGGTACATGCTTGCTCTTTCTGAGAAAGATGATCATCAATGCAGGCACTTTAAATGCATATTGAAAGACCATCTGCATCAAAGTTATGGCTGTCAGCTTGGCTTTGTTGATTAAATGAAGAAGTTGAGAGGGCAGACAACCATCTGTAGGTTGTTGTGTCTCATTTTGCAAAAAAAAAATATATAATAGAAAAAGAAAAAGAAAACAAGAGTCCTATACAAGTATTAACATTATTTAGTTTCTTTCTTTCTTTCTTCTTCTTCCTTTTTTTTTCAAAGGAAGAGACAAATTAATCACTCAAGCGTGTGAGCTAGTTACTGTGCTCCTCTGGCAAACCCCATAATCCTTGTCTGTTTTTTTTTTTTTTTTTTTTGATAAAGTGCAGCCTCAAGGCTAGTGGTGCATCAGTGTGTAGATGCCTCATGTTTCCAAAGCTTTAATAATAATCATTTCGCTGATGATTGTGTCGCATTTCCTACTTGTACTAGAGTCTATCAACTGAAATGAGTCTTGTATCATATAAGCTCTAAAGCTTTATTTTGGTAGACTGCTGTATTTCAGGCATGAAATAAGTGTGTAGGACAGAATTTATATAAAAATACGAGGTGTCTGAGATGTTCGCAAAGGATTCAAAGACATACGTTTCCTTCAACGGTTTCCCACAAACCCCCAAACAGTAAAAGAGGAAACTGAAGTGCAGGAGCTAAAAAGAGGAAAGCAGTTGAGTAGTTTCTACATGCGTCAAAGCAAATGCCACCAAAACGATATCTAACTCTGCCCACCATCTCACTTTTTCTTGGCGTGCAAGCTTTTCAGCATACGCCTGCGTGCTTG
Source organism: Clarias macrocephalus (assembly GCA_011419295.1). Lineage (NCBI taxonomy): Eukaryota > Metazoa > Chordata > Actinopteri > Siluriformes > Clariidae > Clarias > Clarias macrocephalus. The sequence goes on from JAAGKR010003230.1 coordinate 71,738, forward strand.
AAGTGTAAATGTTTATTTCAAATGCATATTGCCCGGTTAGAATGCAAAATGAAACTATAAAGATTATTTATTATCTCTGGAAGTTGGCAAGCTAATCTATTCACATCATTAGTATTTGTAAGCGTGTTTCCATTTACGTCAAGGGCATAAAGGAAGGACATGCTAGCTGATTTTACACTGGTGCAACTGAAGATCAGATTTATTTTCATAATCAATCAAATCAAATCAAATCGATATAAAAGTTTTTATGTGTTTGCCTTTGAACCCAACGAACTGAAAAACTGAAAACAAGGAAATTTGAAAACCCAGTGTTGGACAAAGCTGTTAGATGTTGACATTGTGTTGATTTTCCACAGATGGTTGATTCATGCTGGTTAGAACAACTGTGTTAATTGATTATACAAGCAGCGTTCATGTCAAACTGGGATTGGTGTTAAGTTTTCTCATAAATAAAATATAAAACTGACATTTACAAAAGACTTAGTTGTGAGACTCAAAGCTGCAGTAAAGCATTTGAAAATCCGCACAGAGATGGATAGGGGTGGGGTGGGGTCAGGGGGATTCATATTGAGTTCCCATGAACCTTCAGCGTGTGGAACACCTCATCCTTGAAAACTGGCAGATAACTTGTCTCAGAAGAGACGAATCTGTCTGTGGGAACTGAAGACACAGTCAATCACCGACACCACTTACAGAATTACAGGAACACGCCTGGGAGTTATGGCTATATCCACCGTCCAGTCCTGACCTCACTTCAAGACATTTTCACATGTTTGGGCTGTTAAAGGAGTTCCTGTGAACTAGACAGTCCAAACACGCCTGAGAAATCTTTCCACCTTGATGGTATCCAAGCACTAGTGAACCGCTGGGATGAGTGCATTAGTGTAGCAGGGGGTTATATAGAGAAATAAAGGTGGTTTTTACTCTCATAACTGTGTTCTGTTATTCTGCACAATCAAAAGTCCCAGTTTGACTTGAACATTCCTTATAATCAATATGGTAGACAAAATAATAGAAACGGCTGTTAATATAATTTCATACAGTTTAACAGCATCGCAGACTATATACTGTATGTTTGTGAAGTACACACCAACTGGAACCAAAAGGAGTTGAGTGTGGGAATGTAACCACAGCTTCGCTGGCCTTACTCCTCCAGTACTGATGGATCTCACCTTTACTTACGGAATGCACCACAGGTACAGCTATGCCGCGGAATTCTGAACAGGCAGATCTGCAGGCAACCACACGTTTGGTTGCTAGGCAACACCTTAATAGAGGCAATCAAAAGAGATGCACTGCACCTGAGAGCACTCCTATAACTAAAGCCCCTTTAACTCAGCATTTGGTGTATGGACATTTAGGTGCTCTGGTATAAGGGGTTTTTATGAAAAGTGAAAAAGGAAAGGAAAGGAAAGGAAAGGAAAGAAATGAAAATGAATGTTGAAAAGGGGAAAAAAAAAGAAAATATAGGTTGAAAAGGAAACAAAGAAAATATATGTTGAAAAAAGAGAAAAGACAAAAGAAAAAATATATGTTGAAAAGGAAAAAAAAGAAAATATATGTTGAAAAGGAAAGAAAATACACATTGAATAGAAATCGAAAATATGATGAAAAGCAAATATATGTGGTAAAGTGGAAAAGAAAAGAAAATATATGTGGAAAAGACGAGAGGAAAGAAAAGAAAATATGTTAAAGAGAAAAGACAATGTATGTTGAAAAGAAAAAAAGAGAATATATGATGAATAGAAAAAAGATATATGGTGAAAAAGAAAAGAAAATATTTGTTGAAAAGGAAAGAAAATACACATTGAATAGAAATTGAAAATATGATGAAAAGCAAATATATGTGGTAAAGTGGAAAAGAAAAGAGGAAAGAAAAGAAAATATGTTAAAGAGAAAAGAAAATGTATGTTGAAAAGAAAAAAGAGAATATATGATGAATAGAAAAGATATATGGTGAAAAAGAAAAAAAATATTTGTTGAAAAGTACAAAAAAACAAGACTAAGGCTTTTTCTTAAAAGAATTTTGTTAAGACTTTTAAGAAGATGCCATGTTTATGGAATGGGAAAGAAGATTATGCACAAGGATTCCTGTGTTTGTTTGTGTTTGTGTTGCTATTTCACTATCTCCGACACCTGCATCAGGCTCTTTCACACACCTTTCTCCCAGCGATTTACACCAAGCACCTGCACACATGCAATATAATAATACATACCATCCATGTTGTTCACCAGAGCTGCTGAGCTCTCAGTGCTGCTTCCACCTCAACCAGTTCTACTCCACCTGGCCCTAATAGTTCTGCTCCAATCGCCTCTACCAGTGCTGGGTTGGCTTCTCTCAGTACCCTGTCTACCATGCCACCAACAAGAACAGGTCATTAAAACTTTAGACTTTTCCAGGGAAGAAACAGCCAGATAGGAGGAAAGATGGAGAAGAAGAAGTCATTTCTATACATTTCTGAGTCAATCCTAATAGGATAAAAAATGATAGCTATACCAAGTCTTCTTTCTTTCTTTTTCAAAATAAAATTTACATTTAGGTATTTGGCAGAAGCAGAGTGACCTTACAAATAAAGATCTACAGCAATTTACAAAAGTGCTTTGTAGTTCGTCATTGGATTCCGTCACTAGGTTACTAGGGACTGGGTTACTAGGTTACTAACTAAGTGCCATCAGTAAAATAATTGGAAAGGAGAATATTATTATTATTATTATTATTTTTTATATATATATGTATAAGGAAATGTTTATTAATTATAAGAATATAGTTCTTAGGAATATTTTGTAATGTTAACATCCTATAAGCACTTCTCAATCTTTTGTGGAAAATGTCTAATAAAATATACAATAAAACTGGTTATTATTATTATTATTATTATTATTATTATTATTATTATTACAGAAACAGGAGACCAAGAACACATTATGCTTATTTGCGTTTTCCTTACATGTACCCTGTGTGTCACCTACAGCACATTATATATAATGATGCTTTTGCAACCTACTGTGCCTCTGCTGAGGAGCTGAAATTAAGGCATTTTTTCCCTTGCCACATGGCATCTCATGGTGGGCTCAAACATTGTTTCATTCATAATGTCCCCAACTCCGGGGCAGATATTATGGAGACCTGTAGGTAAAGGGGACACCTTGGGGACAATCTGCTGATTCACTGACAATGTCTGAGGGAATATAGCTCTCCACCAGGTCTTAATCTGGCCAAATAGGGTCTTGCTCTTGAATGGTGCCCGTTGGTGTGTGCTTGGATTGGCCAATGGAATGGCTCACTTTATAGTGTGGTGATGGTAATGGGGTTGTCAACGCAAGGATATCCTCCATAAATATTGGACTAGAGTCTTTGCTTTGACACACTCTAACATCTTATACAATTTTAGTGTTAATTCACTGGGTGCTAATGAGCCTGACTCAACTCCTACTGGTTTCTGCGTTGCCATAACCCAGCTGCAGAACCGGAAACATCCCTACGAGGATACTGTAAAAAAGGGGGCGATTAAGACATTTAAAATGTATTGACGCCCAGATGTCATATGGATGTGATTTACAATTTTATGTTGTGTTAGAAGGTTGTATTGTTTAATTTGCCGATATTATTGGCTTAATCGAGCGTAACTGGAATTGCTCCCTGATTTTATGTGTTTATTTCTGTTCACACATTTTAAAGTCATCAGTCTGCCTGTCTGAAAACATACAGTAATCCTGCATTACAGACACACTTTATTTATTTATTTATTTATTTATTTAGTCATTTATTCATTCATTTTTTTTAGACTCTGTACAGTGCACAAGGTTGTTTGCACTCAGTCTGTAGATTTTATGCAAGCTTTTGGGAAGGATAGGACAGTTGTATTGATACTTCTTCAGTTTGAGTGAAAATAAGTAATTATGTAATTTTCTTTTTTTCAATATTATTTGTCTAGAAATTATTAGCTGCTATTACAGCAGTGGTTTTACAATTTGCATTTGTTAAATAAAGGTAAGACATTTATAGTAATCTGTACATTGTATTTTGTAGTCATTTTCACTTGATTTTACTTTTGTGTTTTTTTTTTACTTTAAAATTAATTCTAGTTAGAAGTTTCACTTTACTTCATGTTGTATTAGAATTAAAACTTCATAGGAGTTTAGTTTTAACTCCTGTAACTCAAAAAGTTATGCATCCACACCCAAATTTACTCACTCTCTCACTCATCATCTATACTGCTTAATCCTGTATTCAGTGTTATGGGGGGCCTGGAGCCTATCTCAGGAGACTTGGGGCACAAGGAGGGATACACCATAGGCAGGGTGTCAATCCATCGCAGGGCACACACTCACATTACGGCCAATTTGGGAATGTCAATTAACATAATCTACATATCTTTGAACTGTGGGAGGGAACCGGAGTACCCGGAGGAAACCCACCGAGCATGGGGAAAACATGCAAACTCCATGCACACTGAGACAGAAATCGAGCCTGGCAGGGAATCGAACCCGGACCCTGGAGGTGCAAGGCGACAGTACTAACCACTACCCCACCGTGCCGCCCCCACCCAAATTTAATTGGAATAAATTCAAGCCAAGTTCAGAATCCTGGCACCATATGCTGACCCAGAGTATCCACAAAAATCCAGTGTGGCCACAGATAGCTTGCAGTACAGCTGGCAAAACCTTCACACACAGCCTTCCTTTCCTCCTTTGTTCCTGGAAGCCGTACAGTGTGACCATGGTAGTGCCAGGGACTTCATATCTTCCCTGGTGGAACAGCACACAATATTCTTGGGCATGGAGAAACCTCTGCAGGCAGCCCCGTGTGATGTTCCATAAACCAACCAAAAGAAGAAAACCTTAATAGATCCTCATGTTGAATAGTCAGTTTATGGTGCTAACTGACGTTTATGGAGTAAGGGGAATGCGGGTCAGAGAACTGGCACAGTTGGATTAACGGGGCTTTAGGACCTGGGATTCGCATGTTTAAAATTGATTGAAGATTTGTAAACCAGTAAACCCTAAGTAAAAGTACATAAGTATTAGCAGCAATAGAGTATTGAAATTAAAATACTGTTGTGATCACTATGTGTAACGGTTACTGCTTGTGGGACGAAGAAGTGGCATGAATTAGCAGAGGTGAAGGTGATCAAAGGGTTTATTGAAGACAAGAAACAATGGGAACAAAAGGAACAGAACATGAACTTTAAACACAGGACTTACAAACTATAAACATGACAAACTAAACCAGGAGGAAACTAAACATGACAGACTAGACATTACACACCGACTGAGATACAGACAGGCTAGGAGACAGACAGACAGACAGACTAGTAGGCAGACAAACCAGGAGAACATGGAGCTAGGGAGAACACAGAACCAAACAACATACCAAGACAAACAGTAACCCAAACGAACAGATGCAAGACAAGACTAAACTGAACTCAGGAACATTTATAACAAAACTAATTAGCAACCTCAGTTCAGGTGAGCGCCACATCACCTGACCGAGGTGCATTCTGGGACATGGAGTCCACCAAAACTACAAATGAACACAAAACACAAAATGGAGTCTGTGGGCGCTTTGGCGCCCTCTAGGGGTGATCCCTGACACTATGACTGATTTTCTACAATATTTGACATTATTAGATTATTAATACTGACACATCAGAGTAAAGCTGTATATTACTATTGTTACTGCGGGTGGGGTAACTAATTTAAACTGCTTTACTATATAAGGTTTTAAATATAGGGACAGTATTTTTACATGTAAATCTGAGGGATCATGTAAGGATTAATAGGGGAGTAAAATAAAGCAAAGTTGAGCTGCACAAAACTGTTTTCAGTTTTTGTAATTATCAGATTTTTTTTTTAAGTTATTGGATTAATCTCATGTTCTTGGTATAATATTAAAAATCATGCCAGTCTCAAAGCCGTGAGAAGAAGAGGCAACAAAACTACACTGGAGACCTGGCATTAATTTAGTGCACCATTCATTATTATCAAGGATAGCCAAATTTTATTACATAATACTAAGCTGGTAAATATGCTATATATATACTGTATATTCTAAAATATTAATAATAATGAATAGTTTAGTAATATGCATGTAATCTGTATAATATTAGTCTCTTTAGAAATGACATTTAGTGCATATTGCAAATGAATCAAAGCATTTTATTGATAACCTCTACACATTGGAATATG
>JAAGKR010003231.1:0-10000 GCA_011419295.1 Clarias macrocephalus
ATCACCTGTTCTTTCAAAAACAGTATTGTCCAAAGCTTAGCTCTGCTGCAGAGGAGAAGTTCATTTAGAGTTACCAGCCTCAGAAATCACCAATTAACAACATCTAAGATTAGAGCTGTCCTGAAGGCTTTACAGAGCAACAGAAACATCTCAAGACTGTATCAAGTCTTCACAGGATATTATTGCATATTTTAGATGTGTTCAGCCTTGTTTCACAATGTAGAAAAATATGAAAATCAGGAAAGAGCCTGAAATTAGAAGTTGTGTCTCTATCTTTTACTGGTGGTGTATACAAGCAGTGTTCCATATTTGTATCAATATTAGCAACCAATATTACTGGTGACTATTTAACCTTGACTCTTGAGAGTCTTGAGAATAAAAAAAATAAAAAAGTAATGGTTTGAATCAAAAACACATCTCCAAATTATACACACATTTGTCTCCTAATGAATTTGCAAATACATATTGTTACATATAGTTCAGAATATTCAGTAATAAAAAATAAAAGCAAATAAATAAATGAATAAATAAATAAAAATTATTGCATGCTGATGATCGAGTGAATTTTGGCCTACGTGATATCAGAGTACAGAGTCTTACTTGGTTTGCTATGAACAAGGGTAATAGATTTCGGCTTACAACTTCTGACATTTTACTCTCTTGACTCAAACGTATCTTAAACATAACCAAAATACTTATTTTCCTTATTAACTTGGTGGTACGATCTACATGTGTATTCTGGTTTGTTTTGTTTTTTTTCTTCCCAAACGATTTTTTTTTTTTTTGTCTTATGTTTTCCCACTCCACTTCTAGGTCTGAGTTTATTGGCTGAACAGGCTGTTGTCAGGGATAACCCCTAGAGGGTGCCAAAGCGCCCTGTGATTTTGTTTGTAGTTTCTTTTGTTTTCACTTCATTTCCCATTATGCACCTCGGTCAGGTGATGTGGGGCGCTCACCTGAACCAAGTTGATTATTAGTTTCTTCATAAATACGTTGTTTTGAGTTTAGTTTTTGTCTTGCATCCGTTATACGTGTTTTGGTTAGTTTTTATTATTAAAGTGTCTTTGTTTTGTATGATTTCCCTGGCTTTTTGTTTACAATAAAAAACATTGTTTCCTTTAAAACCTGGACCGCGGCGTTTATGCCTCGCACCCGAATACATGACAGAATGCAAGACCGTACAAGAGGCATAGCAGAGGAGCCCTTCCCCCGGGAGATTCTTTTGGGGGGGGCAACGATGTATGCGTTGTGGGGAGCCGGCGCGGAAGGCGAGCGGATTCCCAAGTCGCGTAGCAGAAAAAGGAGAAGGAGATCGGGCAGGAAGACGCAGCTCAACAAGGAGGAGCTGCGGAGAGAGCAGCTAAACTGGGAAGGCTGCCGGCTGGCGATATGGCGCATTCCGTTCGAAAATGGAGCAGCTTGGAGTGAAGTGAGTCCCCGCACCCACTGGAGGGTAAAGACCTGGAGGTCTATGTTTGGCGGGGACCAGGGTGCAGAGGCGCCCCACACCGAGCGTCTGGAAAGAACAGAGTGTGAGTGGGACGTGCAGCAGAAAGCAGCCTCCCAGCATGATTGGAGCAGCTTTCGGCGGTGCGCTAAGAGAAATGAAAGGCGCATTCGTGACCTGCGGGAGCAGGTGGCCACGCTCCAAGGGCTGCTAGCACAGCTCAACTTCCGAGAAGGTTCAGACCTGCCCGCTCCTCCGACCTGTGACAGCGACGAAGACGGTGAGCTCCTCTTTCCGCCGCGCAGCTGCTTCTTCGAGGAATACAGCACCGGCCCGCCGAGCACAGCGGGCTCCAGCCACTGCATCGCGCCGCTGAGCACAGCGAGCTCCAGCCGCTGCACCGCGCCGCCGAGCACAGCGAGCTCCAGCCACTGCATCGCGCCGCCGAGGACAGCGAGCTCCAGCCGCTGCACCGCGCCGCCGAGCACAGCGAGCTCCAGCCGCTGCACCGCGCCGCCGAGCACAGCGAGCTCCATGCGCCGCCGAGGATGACGAGCCGCCTCTTCCTCTGCCGCCACCGTCATGCGCCGCCGAGGATGACGAGCCGCCTCTTCCTCCGCCGCCGCCGTCATGCGCCGCCGAGGATGACGAGCTGTCTCTTCCTCCGCCCCCGCCTTCATGCGCCGCCGAGGATCGCGAGCTTCATCCTCTTCCTCCGCCGCCGTCTTCATGCGCCGCCGAGGATGACGAGCCGCCTCTTCCTCCGCCGCCGCCTTCATGCGCCGCGGACGTCAGCGAGCTTCCTCTTCCTCCGCCGCCGCCTTCATGCGCCGCTTGGGACCACGAGCCTCATCCCCTTCCGCCGCCGCCGTCATGCGCCGCCGAGGACAGCGAGCCGCCTCTTCCTCCGCCGCTGCTTTCATGCGCCGCCGAGGATGACGAGCCACCTCTTCCTCCGTCGCCGCCTTCGTGCGCCGCTGAGGATGACAAGCTTCCTCTTCTTCCGCCGCCGCCTTCATGCGCTGCCGAGGATGGCGAGCCGCCTCTTCCTCCACCGCCGCCTTCATGCGCCGCCGAGGTCAGCGAGCTTCCTCTTCCTCCGCCGCCGCCTTCATGCGCCACCGAGGTCAGCGAGCTTCCTCTTCCTCCGTCGCTGCCATCTCTCAGCGAGGAGGACAGTGAGCTTCTTCTGCCGCTGCCCTGCACCGGAAAGGACAGCGCTCGTTCTCGGCCTCCGCCGCCCCAATGCAATGGGGGCATCAGGCCATCGGGCCCTCAGGACATAAATGCCAGCCTCTGGGTGAGAGAGGTGGACATTGGACCCTGGGGGGGATGCCCTGGACCTCCTGTGGCGCCCCGGAGTTGCGCCCTTTGAGGGGGGGTTATGTCAGGGATAACCCCTAGAGGGCGCCAAAGCGCCCTGTGATTTTGTTTGTAGTTTCTTTTGTTTTCACTTCATTTCCCATTATGCACATCGGTCAGGTGACGTGGGGTGCTCACCTGAACCGAGTTGATTATTAGTTTCTTTATAAATAGGTTGTTTTGAGTTTAGTTTTTGTCTTGCATCTGTTGATTTCATCCCGTTAAAATCTGTAAGTTTAGTTTGTGTCTCCCATTACCGTTATACGTGTTTTTGTTTGTTTTTTATTAAAGTAGTTTGTTTGATTTCCCTGTTTTCATTATAATAAAAAAAACATCGTTCCTTTAAAACCTGGACCGCTGCATTTATGCCTCGCACCCGAATTCATGACAGCTGTCCAACATCATTCTGACATCATGACACTTTGCCAATTCGTTGACATGCTGAATGTATTTGAGGCCTCGAGTTCAGTGTGTGTGCACCTCGCCAGTGTACCCTGTGCTTCAAAGTGTTCAACCATAGTCGTTTGACTTTAGTAGTCTCCGGAAGCTTATTGTATTCAAGGTCATACGAAATGATGCTTTGTGGTGTGCAATTTAATTATATCCATAGACTTGTTCTGCCCATAGACTTGTTTTGAACTGTGTGTGTTTACAGTGAATGTGTTGGAGTTTTGGTTTGGCCTACTACATGGCAAGTTACACCTCATTGTTAGGAAGCTTTTCATTGCTGTGATTTATTTAATTATTACTATTAGATTAGTCACTTGTTAGTTTAGGTTGAGTGTTCAGCCACCCTTGTACTTTTGTTTCTTTAGTTGAAAGGAGTCAGTTAGGGCGTCGCATGTACTGAAGATTCCAGGTTTTATGTTGATATTCCTTTCATGTTAGTTAGTTTAGAGGTTAGTTATAAGGATTGTTTGTTTTTATTTACTTCTTTGTTTTGGGTGAAACTCATTGTTTTTTTGTTTTTCCATAATTATATATATTCCTGCTGGTGTGATAACAGATCAATCTTGGACGGAGTATTGTTTGAATGGTAATTTGGAGACTTGGGTAGGGTTTCAACTCTGGCTTAGAGGTGAATAGAATCTTTAAGTATTCGGGTTAATGTTATTGAATTTAATTCAGATTTATAGAGTACACTTTATCGACTATCCGTCCAGCGTTTAGCACTATTTAGTGTACCTTACCAGTTCTGCTTATCACGTGGCCACCGATGATAACACAAAATCTAGTATTTAGCAATTATGAGCAAGGTAACGTAAGATCTGGGCAAATGTTTAAACTTTAAAATACATGATCAAGACAACAGTTTTTTTTTATAAAGAAGCAAGAATTTATTGAACTAATCTACGTTACATCAACCTACGGTATTTAATCATTCACTCACACACACACACACACACACACACACACACACACACACACACACACACACACACACACACACACTTATAATATTATTGTTTAGCACTGTTTAATGAAGTGATGAAGTGCTGCTTATAAAAGGGAATTAAAAATAATAATAATAAAAAGTTGTGTCTACTCACATAACGTTATGTAAATATATAAAATGCATATATAAATGTAATTTTTTAATGTGTGTGCTATGGATGCAGTTTTTCGCTGATTTTTGGTAAGGAAATGTATAAATCTGGGCATGATGTGTGGTGCTGTAAGAGCAAAGTTTGATTAATTATTTGTGGGAAATAAATAATAATAAAAAAAATAAATAAAAAGTAGCAGTCACCTGCAGCAAAATGTTCATTAATGGGCTATCACATTTTTATGCTTTCTACTGTATGTCACCCATTAAAATGTTTCCTCACCTGTGCAGGTCTTTGTCTGAATGCCATTTCCTTGTTACTCCTAACTAGTTAGGACACCACCGGAGTTCTCCTACATTTTGGTGGAAATGGGAGTAATTTCCTTTTTTAAGAATGTTTAAGAATAAATAGCTCTTACTCCTAGTTCTAAAAGTAGGACAAAAATTACATCACTCTGAGAATTTTTGGCCACTTCGAAAAAATTTCCTAATCTGAGATGCTTAGTAAATACAGGCCCTGATCAGTGATAACTGCTACAATTTCCCCTCAGCATTGAAAGTTTTCCCAGCCTCATTTGCTTGCCCCTTTAGCCTCAGAATCCTCATTGTTTGAAATACACCATCATGTGGTAATTTTGTTGTCGTAATTTGGTGGCATCTGGCATTTCAAGCATTTAAGTTCTATGTGGTCCACAGGCCAGGGCCACACATGGCTGTGGCAGTTTTCCTTTCCTGCTTGAAGGTGGGTTGCTCCTGACTGGACGGCTCCTCTGCCTGAGTTGGGTGGTGACAGTATTTGGCAAGAGGAGATGATCAAGGAGTTCAAGACAGTCAGGTGAAGCAGGCAGGTGACACTTGTGTCTTGTTGTTGAGTTCATAAATTGATGTTTTTTCTGTGTTGGCAAGTGAAAGAAACATGAGAACCAGAATTAAAAACAATACACAGAGTACTGCGTGTGTGTGTGTTGGAAAATAAAGCACTTGCTGGAAAAACATTATGGGAGGCGAATAAAATGTGCAAGGAAAATCTATATTTTTCTCTAGTTCCTGGGGCAATGGTGGCTCAGAGGGCTAGGGCACTGCGTTACTGAACAGTTGATTGGCAGTTCAAGCCCAAGCTCCACCAGATTTCCATTGTTGGCCCCTTGAGCAAGTCCCTTAACTCTATCTGCTCCAAGGGTGCTGTATTATGGCTGACCCTGGGCTCTGACCACAGCTGTGCTGGTATATGAGAAGAACGAATTTACCTGTGTGGCAATGTATATGTGACAATTAGAAGCTGAACTTAAAGTGGAAAAAATATCATATAATAATAGCACATTAAAAGCACAAGAACTTCTATTGGTGTGTATTGGTCTATTAAATGATATTTGTGGTCCTGGGGCACATGATATTAGACTTGTAAAACATGGCCCCAAAATGGGTTTGACACCCCTGACCTAACTGAATAACAGAAAACTAAATAAAAGTAACACATGCACCTCTGACATTCTGTAAAGACTTTCTTGAAGGATTCAGCAAATTCAGGTGTCTTGAATTTAGCAGCAAGCTGCTCCACCTTGATGTCACCATCTGGTTGGTAAAAAGAACATTTTGTCCAGCCAAGGCAGAGGTGTTAAATTCAAACTTGACAGCACCCTGAAGCACTGTATGATACTGAATATTGAAATAATAGCTTAACATGTGAATGTTCAAACCTGTATAGTTGTTAGCTGTCCAAACTAGTGTGTTTGCAGACTTGTTCAAGGGTGTCAGCTTGATGTCCTTGGTGATGATGTGGTTAACATACACCTTTGAGATCTGGTCATGCCTGATGAGGGCCTGGTAGTAGTTTTTCTCTGAGTGGAAAAGGATCTTCAGTTCACCATCTCCATGTCCTTTCCACTGGCATAAACCATGATCCCATTTGAACAGTTTTACAATTTGTTTGAAAATCATTTTCTGAGCTTGATCACCAGACTTCAACTTGGACTGAGAATGAAAAAGTAAAAGGACTTTTCTGATAAGGAAAGGAAACTGTGAACTTCACATGAATACCTGCATTGTTAGAAACATCTTCATCACTGACCTTGTCATCTTCATCCTCATTTTGGGAAGCTGTTGCTTTGGTGCTAAACACTGTTGTCCCAGCATTAGGCCAGGAAAAACATGGGTCTTAAAAGTAAGTGAGTGAGTGAGTGAGTGAGTGAGCAGGTACAGTAATTAAGTAGACAAACATTCAGAAATGCTCAGAAAGATTTCTTGGGTCATGTGTTTCTTATTCAGGTGTACTTATGGTGTGCACATAAATATAACTTTTTTTTTTTTTGGTAAATAATTTGGGTTGTGCCAGGCTAGACATTATGGAGCAGGATGTGGCATGGTTCATGAGAGAGATTTACACATTGGTGGTATATTTGGCAGAATAATTATGAATTGGATTCTTCATATTTTTATTTTCAACATTTCTTTGTGTAAGTTTAAAATTGGTTTTAATCATGTTTAAATTATAGAAAAAGCCTACCTTTAATTCTGAATGAAGATCCCCGTGACTTCTTTGCCAAGTCTGCAAATGTAAATGTACTTAAAGAATCATGTGCAAAAGAAAAAGGTGCATCTGTTGGAGGTATAAAAAAAAAAAATAAATAAAAAAACATCAGAAACATAAAAGTCAAAAAGATGTATACAGTAGAAGTATTAGTGCACTTTGCATAAACCTAAAGCCTTAAACTTTAACTCCCAAAAATCTCTGGGAACATGTTTGTACCACATCAACACATTTCTGAGTGAGGTTAAAATGTTAAAATACATTGGGGGACTTGATTTTATTGTAATTACAGACAGGCTTATTGTGCTTAATGTTGTTTGCAATAACAGACAATTAAGAAACAATTAAGAAGTACTGTACTGGTTACCTTGATTTGCTATCTTCCTAAGCTCATTGTTGAAGAATGTTTCTAGTTCTTCTCTCAGTTGAGAAAGGGTCTTTAGTTCTTCCTTAAAACCAAACGAAGAGCTGTGTGTGATGGGGCGAAAATCTGCAAATCCAGAAACAGCTGAGACAGACTGAAAACTCTGCATAGAGGCAGGAAACCAAAACTATGAATACACAGGGATTACATAAAGGACACATGGAACAGGAAAATCACTAGTCCTGATCTAAACAGGTAATACACAAATCTTATACATTTTAACTGCTTTCTGTTAAACCGATCAATTATCATCACCCTTGTATATTTATGCCTTCGTGCTGTTACCTGGAGAAATTGCACAGGGTTCTTTGTTTCTGAAAGGTCCTGCATCTGAGTGTTTCTTCTCCTCAATTCTGCAATCTCCTGCTCCAATTCCTTAATGATCTTTTCAGCTCGACCTTCTGCAGCTTTCTCCTGATCTTTGATCAGCTGTGTCAGCTCATGGTGCCTTGTCTCCATGCATTTGATCAGCTCATTAAAGATCCTGTCACTTTCCTTAATAGCTGTTTGTGTAGAGTGCTATTAGGAGGCACAGAGGGATGGGGTCTTCCTCATGAGATCAGCTTTACACTGTTAATGAGACTGTTGATTTGTTACTGAGCCTAAAACAACTCTTCCATTCATAAACTCACCTTGTAAGACACAACTGCTGTTTTTAGCTTCTGAATCTCCTTTGCTCTTTTCTGGATACTCTGCTTAGAGTTTTCCTGCATCTGCAACAACTGCTTCTACAGAGAAAAACAGAATATTATTCACCATCAGTCTTTTGAAGATAATATACCCAGTAGTATAGTATTGATTAGTAGTACTATTCTATAACTTTGGGGCTTTGTAAGCCTGCATCCTTTGATTGATTTAGGCATGGAGGATCATAAAACACCAGCAGTTCACTCAGGTACTTCGGTCTAACACCATTTAAAGCTTTGTAGGTAATTTTCAAGATGAGAAACATCCGACCCAAAAATACAGATGAGCCGAAGGCTGCTATCGATGCAACCTGGTCTTTAATAACATAAAGAAAAAAAATATCAAACTTTATTACTGACATTATGGGTAGATCAAAAGAAATCAGTCCAGACCTCAAGATCAAGTCAAGTCAAGTCAAGTAGGCTTTTATTGCTTCTCAGGTGTTGGGGGGATGATAGTGATGAATGCTGAGCTGAAACCTATGTACAGCATTTGACCCTAGGGGTCTTTATTTTCAAGATGGATAGTGGTAGAGATGGAGTCGTCCGTTGAACAGTTACAAACAGTTGAACCGGACGATACGCAAACGGCAGGGGGTCCAGTGTGAGGGACAGCAGCCTCTTGATGTGTCTCATGAATAGCCGCACGAAGCACCTCATAATGATGAGTGTGAGTGAAACAGGAGGGTGGTCATCGAGACAGGACACAGAAGACTTCTTCGGCACAGGGACGATGGTAGTGGACTTGAAGCATGTGGGAACAACGGCGCTTCTCAGAGAGATGTTGAACATGTCGGTGAGAACATCTGCCAGCTGTTCTGCACATTCTTTGAGCACTCAGCCAGGGATATTGTCTGGTCCATTAGCTTTATGTGGGTTGACTCTGCATAGAGTTTTCTTCACATCAGCTGTGGTGAGACACAACACCTGGTCGTTTGAAGGAGGGATAGTCTTCCTCCCCATCACATAGTTCTGCGTGTCGAACCGAGCATAGAAATCGTTCAGCGCATCTGGAAGGGAGCTGCCACCATCACAGGAAAATGATGATGTCCTGTAGATTGTGATGGCTTGTATGCCCTGCCTCATGCACCATGTGTCACCACTGTCTCTGAAGTGTTTGGGGATTCTCTGGGCGTGTGCGTGCTTTGCTTCTTTGATGGCCCAGAAAAGTTTGTCCCTTGCTGTTCTTTGGGCCACCTTGTCCCCGGCTCTAAAGGTGGAATCTCAGGTCTTCAGAACTGCGCGCACCTCCATGGTAATATACTGTTTCTGATTGGGTCATGAGATGCTGTTCTTGGAGACAGTGACGTCATCGGTGCACTTGTTGTTGTAGCTGGTCACTGATGACATGTACTCCTCCAAGTCGGTAAAGTCGCCATAAGTTGCAGCCTCCCTAAACGTGTTCCAGTCAGTGTTCTCAAAACAGTCCTGAAGAGCAGAGATGGCTGCTGCTGGCCAGGTTTTCACCTGCTTCAGAACCGGTTTGGAATGCCCGTCCATCCGGGTGTGTCTTATGTAGTTCATTGATCTTTGCATACAGTTCCCATAGCACTTCTTTAGCATATCGCTAGATGGAATGTACACTCTGATAATGAAAAAGGTGGTGAATTCCCGTGTTAAATAAAAAGGTCTACATCCAACAGTCACAAACTGAATGGCGGCGTCTGGTACTCTGTCGCTGGACCATGTCTCCGTAAAAACACAGACACAGCAGTCTATAAACTCATGTTGTGTAGTCTGTTAGAGTCGGATGTAATCCAGTTTATTTTTCAGGGAGCAGACGTTGGATAAGATGATGGACTGGCTAGGGGTTGTTTTTAGTTTAGCACAGCGGCCTGCTTGCCGTGCTTCTGCTTCCTCGCACACTGCTTCTGATGTCCCCTCCTCTGGCCGCCGACATCAGGCAACGCCGAGGGCTCAAGGACTGGTTCACGCAGCAAGCTGAGGTCGCGTAGCTTTTCCGTAATCTACAAAGCATTTAAATCCTCACGAAACACAAACAAATGTG
>JAAGKR010003231.1:15000-25124 GCA_011419295.1 Clarias macrocephalus
TATTTATGCATAATCCTCATAATAAGAATAATCAGGGCCTTATGCCTATTTATCCTGGGTTGTTGTTCTTTTAGTGTTACTGTGTGTGCTTTATAATGTCAGACAACATTCAAATGCAAATAATTTACCCCTCACCAGGTGTGAATCAGCGGTTCTCACTTATATATTCAGAGAAATTAAAACGCCCCCCTCCCCACTTTAAGACCCTCTTGGATCTTAGGCTCTTCTGAAGACCTGCAGTGCTTCAGGTCTCTCCTTAAATTTGTGTAAATCTTCTCGATTCTAGATTCTAAAATTGACATTGTTACCGTTTTTAATCCCTGGAATGGAAGAAATGGAGATTTTCCTTATCATAGCATGTGTTGTATTGTTTTATTTTTTTTTTTTTATCACTCTGCACACAATAATATTTCTTGGTATTTTAAAGAACTTTTTTTATTTAATAAAAATAAAATAAAATAAAACAAGTTATTTATTCCAATAACTTACAGGTCACTTATTGGAATTAATTAATTAATTAAGTTAAATTAAATTAATTAAGACCTGTTGGCACAAAATCTCTTCTAAAATGTGTGTCCCCATGTCCTGCAAAGAGCACAATATTTTTAATGAAATATTATCACTTACATTTAAGTCACTTATACTTCTTAATAACCAATGTTGAAATACAGTTGCAAGCAATGATCAGCAGGCCCAAGCACCTTGGGCAGAAATACATTGGACACAGTGGACACCTGGATTTAAAGGGGACGTACCGATATCATTATGACATATGATTTTAGAATGATTTTTTTCTTTTATGTCAAGACCTTCAAAAACTCCCAGATGCTGGCGAAAAGCATCACACAATAACGTCACTCAATGTGATGTCACTCAATATGTCACGCAGAAAGTTATTAACCACTTTTTTCGGCATAGGTTTAAGGCATCATCACGACTGACCAGTTCGAGATGTCAAAAATCCCTCTGCAATTTTGCATCCTCTGGCCTGAGATTACATCGACTCCTGTTTGCTGGCGAGTGTATAAATCCTCCAGGAAGACTATATCAAATTTCAAAATAACTGACTTCCTGTAGAGTAAAGAATATGACACGCAATGTAAAAGTTGTTTAGCTCAATGAGATCTAAATGTGTACCGGGTTTTTACATATATACATTCAAGTGTGCATACGCTATGAAGCAAAAATCTCATGTGAGGACTCCGTGCGTGGCATCCTAATGGCAGCAGTTTCCAACCTGCCTGCCAATTATCATGATTTTTAGAGCATGTTAAGAAAGCCAAAACGCTCTGGATGCTGAAAAAGAGTCCCTAGAAAAACAAGAGGGCCCTTCCTACACTATGATGTAATAGGGCTGATGTCATAGTGCTTGGTCTTTGAAAAATAATCATCTTTAGAAGAACAAGAGGCTCCTTCACACACTATGAAGGCATAGGCCTGATAACATAGTGCTTGGGCCCTAATAATAATAATAATCCTTTGAAGATTCCTTAATCACTATTCAGCATAAGTTTAAGGCATCATCTCGGCTGATATCAAAAATCCCTTTACAATTTTGCATCCTCAGTGTCTTTAGATCACATTGGCCCGGTTTGGTGGCGATCGTCTAAATTCCCTAGGAGGAGTATATCAAAATCCACTGGGTGCGTTTTGTCAAACGATCCACAATAAATTACTTCTTGTTGAGTTGAGCCCAGGACATGCAGATTGTTGTTCAGTTGTTCGGCACAATGAGCTCTAAATGTGTAAATAATATAAATAATAATAATAATAACAACAATAACAACAGACATTGAACAGAAATTTATTAAACATGTACATACAGTAGGTCTTTAGGAGTCAAACAATCAGTCAGACGGAAACTCTGGCGAGGGTAATAACAGTATAGCTGCTATAACGCAAGCATTGAAAGGAACCAGTTTGTTTTGAGAACATTCTACTAATTAAAATGTCATTAGAAACAGATTAAATGTTATAACATTCATTAAAACAAAACAAGGATAGTATTAGGAGTTTTGCTGTTGCATTAGGTATTAGAAATTTCAGGATGAGCTGTTACAGGAAAACAACTTAAAGCAAACTAACTCTCATCACCTTTATATTGCAATGCATCACACAAATCCTTTGTTAGTCATTTTCAAATAAATGCAAATTCAATGTTGAAAGTGAAAATGTATCTTCTTGACATTACATTACATTACAAGGATCCTGGATGTGGATTAGCAAAGCTTTATAGTTGAACTGGAATTTACAGTAAACCCAGGGTAGAGAGGCTTAGTGAATTTGGTGTGAACTCTGTGGAGGAGCTTCATCGTGTCAGAGACACTGTAAAACGACAGAGTTCCTGCCTTATGATCCACGAACACTCCTACTTTAGAGGAGGTGCAGTTTGTGGTGATTTTAGTTTCTTGGTTGTTGTGTAAGAAAGAGTACCTGGAGAAGAATAGAGTGGAGGAGCACTGCAAATTCCAAGACTTATTGTTGCGCCCAAACACACCCTCATTACCGCTTCCCTTCTTAATGTCTTCATAAGACACTGCAATAGAAACCCCATTTCTCCCACTCCACTCCACCACCCAGTAACAGGGCTCACTCACACTCTTTCTACACAACACCTGGGGGTAACTTTGAAAACCGGTTAAATAAAAATTGGATGAATTTGGTTGATGGTTGGTCACCACTGTGTCTCCACCAGACAGACGGAGTTGATGCGCTCTGTTGGCATCCAGTGTGAATTTACAAGAACCTGAAAAATATAGGAAAATTCTATGGGAAAACACATGCCTTGCTTCTGACTGTCACATGATAGCATCAATGAT
Organism: Clarias macrocephalus; assembly: GCA_011419295.1. Taxonomy (NCBI): domain Eukaryota; kingdom Metazoa; phylum Chordata; class Actinopteri; order Siluriformes; family Clariidae; genus Clarias; species Clarias macrocephalus. The sequence goes on from JAAGKR010003231.1 coordinate 17,820, forward strand.
GGTGCAACTACTGACATCTTTAAGGGAAACATAATACTACACATTACTACAATAATCCAATTTGAGTTTTAAAAACGTCATAAGTGTTCTTTTTTTTCTTTTTTCTTTCAAGTTTTGCACTTTTTCATGGTCCTTCTGCTGCTCTTGTCACTTTTTGAGAAAGCAGAGTGGCGATGTTTTTAAGTACACACGCAAGCAGCTGCTCGTGCAAGGCATGACATTTCCCCGGAGACCAGGAGGAGACGCCGCGCATGCAGAGCAGGTAAGGAGCTGGTCCTGTCTGTCATCATGGGGAACGTGCGGTCATTGTGTAATAAGATGGACAAACTGTGCTCTCTGATTCGAAGCTAGAAGGAATACCAGGAGAGCAGCTTAATGTGCTATAGAAGAGCTACAGAATGACAAACACAACAACGTAACATTACAGAACTTCCTTTTTTTTTTTTAAGTGATGAGGTACGAGTTGAGGTAGTGGGAAGAGCAGCAGTAAACAGTTGACATTTCTAAAAACATTAAAAAAAGATATTGTGTGTAAATAGCAAAGTGAAATAAATATTGTGCAAATATGGCAAAGAGCAGTTCAGGTACTGTAGGGATGAGCAATTTGAGATGGTTGTAGATCAGTGTGATTGTGCATGTGTGTGTTTATCAGTTCAGTCCTAATGTTATTTAGTTTGTCTGAATGATTTGTGTGTGTGTGTGTGTGTGTGTGTGTGTGTGTGTGTGTGTGTGTGTGTGTGTGTGTGTGTGTGTGTGTCCAGTCCCCAGACCCACAAGTCCCTTTCTGTTGAGGAGATGGATGGATTGTGGGTAAAAACTGTTACACAGTCTGGACACCCCCCCCCAAAAAAAAGCTGACCCAACAGTAGCTTATGTCATCATACATGCCACTGTTGCTAGATTACAGTGCAAACACCCCGAGGCATTTGTGACTATAACTGCTGACTGTAATCATGTCAATCTGGACACTACATTACCAACATTCTACCAGTTTGTTGACTGTCCCACATGGGACAGTAGGACATTGGATCTTCTATCAAAGATGCATACAAAGCCATTTCTCTTCCCCCACTCTGCAATTCTGATCACAATCTGGTCTTGTTAGCACCTCATGTCCCGGCAGTTCAAAAGCAGTCTATCTTCTCAAGACATCAATAAAATCACAGACTATATTACTGACTACATCAACTTTTGCCATGACACGATTATCCCTCCAACGATGGTACGCTGTTATCCCAACAACAAGCCTTGGATCACCAGGGACTTGAAAGAACTGTTAAAGAAGAAGAAGAGAGTCTTTAGGTCTGGTGACAAGGATGAACTGAAAAAGGATACAGCGGGTACCTGAGGGTGAGACTAAGGGAGTGTAAGTGTAAGTTGGAGAATAAACTTCAGCAAATAACATCAGAGATGTGTGGATTGGAATGAAGCAGATCATTGGCTTCAACATTAAAGACAGTCAGGTGGGGGGACAGTGGACAGTGCCAATGAGCTGAGTTTGCATTTTAACAGATTTAGCACGAGGCCCCTGACTGGGTCGTTCCACACAGGGCCAGTCTTCACACCCTCAAATCAACACCCACATCATCAGCAAATTCTAAGAACCTCTTCTCACAACCCCCAGCACAATCCTCCACTGAAACAAGCTTCAACAAGGTGATTAACTCATGTGTTGTGCTTTTGTAGCTATTAGAGTTACCCGTACTTTACTCTTTACACATTATTTTATGTATAACCTTTATATATATTCTTTACCAATTCATCTCATATACAGTGGAGCCTTGGATTACGAGCATAATTTGTTCGGGAAGCGGGCTCGTATTCCAAAACACTCGTAAATCAAATTTTCCCATAGGAAATAATGGAAACAGAAATTATTCGTTCCACAGCCCAAAAAAATAAATACATAAAAATAATTAATACAATATATGAAGTAAAAATAAAATAAATTAACCTGCACTTTACTTTTAAAAGAAGTAGAAATAAATCCCGACAGATAAGTGTTTCCATTTATGCACACAGGCGCTGTGTATGTGTCTGTGTTAACGGAAAGATTTTTAGATTTTTATCAGAAAAATTAGCAAGGAGCATTGCTAATGACACTCACGTGAGCGAATACTAACGGAATCACTGCTGTAAAGCAAAAAAAAAAAAAACAACAACAAATGAACCTGCACTTTACCTTTGAAAAGAATCGCGACAGGGCAGTGTTTCTGTGTAGAGCAGAGAGTGTGTGAGAGAGAAAATGGATCTTTAAACTCTGTTATAATAAACAGTACAGACGCGCTGTACACAAAAGCTTACAAACACAAAATAAAATATGTTTTATGCACACACACGTGGTCACAGTGTTATAGTAAACAGTACATGCGTGCATGGATGTTGATTATACCAGTGAGAGACAAGCACTAAAACCCAGCAGGGGAGACGATTATCCACAATTCCACGGCGCAAGAGAGAAAAAAGCCATTGGCTCAGTTGTGATCATGTGACGCTCGGTGTAAACCAAGACTTGCTCATTTTTCAAGTCAAAATGTATTAAAAATCTTTGCTTGTCTTGCGGAACACTCGCAAACTGCGTTACTCGCAATCCGAGGTTCCACTGTGTACTCCAACATTATATACAGCATAACATGTTGACTTACAGCGATCCATATTCAAACAGACTGTAACTTGGAACAGCATCATATTATGTCATTGTACCATACTCCCATATGCAAAAAATCTCAGATAACCACATCCCTAAAATGTCTGTGGTATCACAGCAATTGACTTGGAACATTTTTACTTGGAACTTTTTAATTGCCAATAAAAGAACCCCGTCTTTTTTTGCATAGTAAAAAGTTCATTCTTTCAGTTCAGTTTTTGTCTCCTAGCTTGCTGTTTCCTGTACACTTTCTGTTAGATGTTGCTTAAATGTCTCTTTTTTTTTTTGTGTCTCCTCATCTAACCTACGGTATCATTTTCCACTAGAGAAAATGGGTTTTAACTGATGAGGTACTGTAAGCTTAGCTTAATTTCTATTTAAAGGAAGGTTATTAAAATCTGTGCCAATTCCCCATCAGTGGATTTAGATATATGGCCCATGGGCCATGAGAATATTAGATGTTATATTCATCTATGAACAGTAAAAATGTAAAGACATTTTATTCAATTAACTAGGCATTGACTTTAAGATGATGTTTCCCCTATCGGTTACTGTGGACACGTTTTTTTTTAGGTCACATATTATTCTCCTTTCTATCAAGTTTGCATGAAACTCAAAAATTTCTGTGTTAATGTTCATGCTGAAACCCCACTCAGATCATGTATTCTGGCCTGCTTGAATTCCTTTGTCTTGCTCCTTTACCACATGTGCTGCTTCAGTGTCTGTAGTTTTTATTTTGAGGACGTGTACTTTCCAATGCACTGACCAAAAACATCCATATTCAGATGATCACAAAGCTTACCATGTGGAAGGCTGGGTTTGATTCCCAGCCAATGCCCAAATCCCATCTACTGGATGCAATGCAAATGGTCCCAAGTCTGGATAAAATGGAAGGGTTGCGTTAGGAAGGGCATCTGGCGTAAAATCTGTGCCGAGTTCTTCTGTAAATAGGATGGTCCACTGTGGCAACCCCTAGATGGGAGTAGCCAAAACACTACCAACAATCAAGCCTTTCCCAAAGTTTTTAGGATTTAATCACCAACATTTATGAAAATAAACAAATGTAGGAATGTTAATTTCTGATGACGCACAGGCCAAGGCAAAAATAGAAAAAAAAAAAAAAAGTGAAATGGTAGGGATTTTTGTGTGTGTGTCTTCAGGCAAACTGGAGATACATGTAAATGCCTAAAGATAACTAAATGTAGAACTTTGCATAAAAGGTCTGCTTTAAGGGTGAATTTTTTTAGGGAGTAAGTTATGTTCTGATGCAACAGAACAGTCATATTGTGAATCTTTTGTTTTAAGTGAAATGGTAAATCTTGTGCCCACTACCAAGAGAACACTGGTGAATATACAGTGTTGAATAATACACGGAATTCACACTGTATATTGCCACTTCCTTAGTGAACCCATACCCTTAAATAGAATTTTTATGAATGCATTTATTTATTGGACCATGCAATGATAAGGTTGTGTTTAGTATTAATTAATCATTGCAATAGCAGAATTATGTCTACATGAGTGAAGGCTTAAAAGCCTGGCGAAGAATTAAACCCAAGTTAATTAGCTAAGGCTAAACTTAAAGAAAACCCAGCAAACATTATTTAGATGCATGCTCTTCCTCCATGTTCCAGCCTGCTTCTGACACTCATTTTCCAGAATGTTTTTCTCAGTTGCTCTCCTTAATATGACCTTTAACAACACACATACCCACACTTTTCTTCAATGCATACACTTGCAGCAAATTATGGATGTCCAACTACATGACATATTAAAGACAAACTTTAAGTATGAGGAACGAAATAAAACTGAAAGGAAAGGTGACAGCGAGTTTTTGTGAAATTCTTGTTAGAAATTGTAAAATAAAATGCTGTTCAGTCTCCTTACAAAACATACAACTTGTACAACAATTACATCAAATCTGTACTCTCTCATTTATATATATATATATATATATATATATATATATATATATATATATATATATATATATATATATATATATATACATACACACACACATACACATACATACATATAACATACATATAACATACATATAACATACATATAACATACATATAACATACATATAACATAACTTTATTTAACATTTACGTACATAAGAAGTCTTCAGCAGCAAAATCCTTATAGCAGTCAGAGAAATTCAAATAGAAATAACAGTATATAGCTGCTATAAGACAAGGGCAATTTGTTTTGAGAATGTTCTCCACCTCAAAATAAAATAGAAACAGATCAAAATGTTATAACATATCATTAATTATAACAGGAATTATAGTATTGGCAGCTTTGCTGTTGTATTAGGAATTAGACATTTCAGCATGTGCTATTACAGGAAAATAATAGGAGGTGGTAATATTTATGGTGTTTTTTTTTTTTCATCAGACAAATCCTTTGTTAATTACTTTCCTATAAATGCACATAGTGCAAAATTCTTCTTGACATCACATTTTATGGGTCCGGGATAAGGCTTGGCATAGCTTTAGAGTGGAATAGGGGATTTACAGTAAACCCAGGGTAGAGCGGCTGAGTGAATGTAGTGTGAACTCTGTGGAGGAGCTTCATCGTGTCAGAGACACTGTAGAAGGACAGAGTTCCTGCCTTGTGATCTACGAACACTCCTATTTTGGAGGGGCCAGACTGCATGAGTGCGGAGGTCATGGAGATAGTAGTTTCTTGTTTGTTGTGCACGAATGAGCAACTAGAAGAGGAACACTGCAGATTCCAGGACTTATCATTCCGTCCAAATATACACTCGCTACCACTTCCGTTCTTAGTTACATTAATTGTCGATTCTAGCACAGGTGAAAGTAGATCTGCCTGGTCCACCATAGTGAGAAGAGAGCAGCTGAAACCCAGCTGAAAGACGTTTCTGTTTCACAGAGGTCTTTGTGATTTTAATCTCAATGATGGACAGTTTGTCACCACTGTGCCTCCATCAGACACACGGAGTGGGTATGCTGTTGTGAGATCCAGTGTAAATTGACAAAAACCTGATGGAAGAAAAAAACGGGGGGAAAAAAAACACACAAAAATATAAAAAATTAATGAAGGAAATTCGCAAATAATAGCATTTTATTAATATATGCATACACAGACACTATCAATTAAATCACACACACACACACACATACACACACACACACACACACACACACACACACACACACACACACACACACACACACACACACACACACACACACACTTTAAACAGTTTTGATTTTGCCACTGAACAGAAGGTAAAAACACTGGGAGCACCCCATGGGTTCAGAGCACAGAGTCAGCCAAGATACAGTTCAATGCCCCCTGAAGCAAATAGTGTTAAGATCCTTGCCCAAGGGTTCAGTGGCAAATTGGCGGTGCTGCAACTTGAACCCCCAACCGTCTGATCACTAACTCGAAACCTAAACTTCTTGACTGTCATACTGTGAGATAATTTATCTGCTTAAACATTGGAGTAGCAGCGGAAGCGAGTTGACCACACACACTCCATTTGCAGGCCATAGTGGCGTTCAGGTGTCAGGATCTGCATGCGTATAGCTGCAGGTACCCTCTAGTAAATAAATAAATCAGGAAGAGACAAATACTTTTTCACAGCACTTTATGCATCATTCCACATCACAGGTGTTTTAATAAACATTAGTTACATTAATTGTCGATTCTAGTACAGGTGAAAGTAGATCTGCCTGGTCCACCATAGTGAGAAGAGAGCAGCTGAAACCCAGCTGAAAGACGTTTCTGTTTCACAGAGGTCTTTGTGATTTTAATCCCGTCCGAATCTGCCATGTCTATATTTTCTCACACGACCTCTGTAAAAATTCCAGAGCAAATTACTTACTGTTTTTCAGCAAACTCGGCGGTCCTCTGAGAAATCGAATCCCGTCCGAATGCGATTGTCTGTGTTTGCCGAAAACACGTTTTCTTGTGTGCTTTGGTCAATGTGAACTACCGTACAATCTCTAGCGCGCCGGTATTCGAGTTTCTGCTTTCTATACTCCAGTAGAAATCCTCATCCTCAACACGTGGTCTTTTTTTTTTTTTTGGATTTTTCCCAGATTTTCTCCCTAATTTAGTCGTGTCCAATTCCTCACCGTCACTAGGGGGCTCCACATTAAGGCTACTACTACCACTCGGCCGGGAGGGCCGAAGCCTATCACATGTTTCCTCCGAACCACGTGAAGCCAGCCGACCGCATCTTTTCGAACTGCTCGCTCACGCACCGTTGGGGGCGGTGTAACACACTCGGAGGACAGCGCTATCCGCTCCCTCCGCTGCGCGAGCTCACAGACGCCCCTGATTGGCTGTAGAGCCGTGATTAATGTGGGAGCACTAAGTACCTCTCATCCCTCCCCTCTGAGAGAGCTCGGCCAATCAGCTCTCTCTAGACCTCCGGCTGCGAGAGGTTACAGCATCACCCGGGAATCGAACTGGCGATCTCCAGATGATACGACTCGGAGGCCCATACTATTTGGTCATTTTGAATTTATTATTATTTTTTTTCTAAACTAGATACATTTCTTTAAAAACATATCACACTTTTTTTTTTTACAGAAAATCATAACTGCTTTTCACTAGGGTATTGACTCTTCTTCCATCACATCATTTAAGTTTGTAGGCAATTGGTGTAATGCCAC